>PVJA010009747.1:0-59668 GCA_004027025.1 Myocastor coypus
TAACTGCCTATATCACATTGTATGGAAAGTTATTAGAATATCAATGATGGTCAGAAAATATCTTTTACAAGCTAAGTCAAAGGTATTTGATACTCAGAAAGCCAGTGATGATAAGCCCAGTATCTATGTTATAGAATAATAGTATCACAAAGCTTTTCTGCTGGAGGGTTGAGAATGTAAGTTAACAGACCGACAATTGCAGAATAAGAAGGGCTATAAGGATAGCTAATATTTTGGCCCTAGCCCTTCAAGGTCAATAAAGACCCAGGATATAAGAGAACCTGTGCTGTAATATCCTATAACTCAGAGGTGTCCCAAATTTCCTGGTCAAGGAGATTATGGGACCTCAGAGGAAAGGGATGAATGAACTGCAGTGCGTCTAAGGAGAGTCACCCAGATAAAAAACATTCTCTCAGGCTTTCACAGAAAGCAAAATGGCCAAGCAATGGCCGTGACTCGTCCCGAAGGCTGACACTAACAACAGTTCTACAAAGAAGTACTGTCTATGGTCTCAAATTTAATCCTGAGGGGATTTGACCCTGGAAGATACAAAAAAAAAAAAATCCCTAATTACAATGCATGGAAAGCAGAGCTAGATTGGTGAGATGAGCTTTAGGAGGCTTAGATTCAATAGCCTCCAACGTCACAAGCTTCAATGGTGGCACACTGCAATTGCAAAACCTTTGATTGTATATGTATCTGCTTCCTTTTAGTCCAAAGAGAAGTATATTCTTTCCTGTTTTTTTTTCTTTCTTTCTTTCTTTTTTCTATGCAACATTAATAGAGAGGTGGGTCATGCCCACACACTGCACTCTATAGAATGATTGTGAGGACAATATGCAATATGTCAACTTTTAAAGAAAAAAAGGGGGAAAAGAATAAAAAAAAAGTAATGTGGATTTAGAAAGGTTAATGTTTAGTTGTTTGATCAATCTTATATACCTATATGTATTAATCTAAACCGATCCGATGATGAAAATATGTAATATAACCATTGTTAAATTTAAACAATAAAAGAATTGAAAAAAGAAATAAACTGATCTGATGATGAAAATATGTAATATAACCTGTGTTAAATTTAAACAATAAAAAAAAAAAAAAAAACGAAGCACAGTCCCTGTGCTTGCCTAGGCTTGCCTAAGCAGGTGCTTTAGACTGCTGAGCTATCTCACTAGTCCCTATCTTTTCTTTGTTAGTACAAGTTTCAGGTAATAATGTTTGTGTTTTTTGTGTCAAGTTGGCACATGTACACATCACATCTTCCTGTCTTCAAACTCCTTCCTCCTCCTCCACCTTTCTTTGCCTCTTCCACTGTGTTTTTACATGTTGGGATGTCTTTATTGTTTAATACATGCCTATCCTATTGTGGGTGTCTATCTCTTTTATAAAAATTCAGGTTTCTTAGGAAAAAAGCTACATTTTCTTCACTTCATACTTTCCCTTATTTACTGTGTGGGAAAAACATTCCACAGACACAACTAATAAATTACAGAATCACTGCAATGCTTCTTTTCACACTATTGCATCTTCTTTTTATACCACCTTTTTTAAACTTTAACTTGCACTCTTTTCTTTAGGAAATGGTGTTGCAACTAAATATGTCCAAAATGAAGGCCTTTTGGATAAAACGTTTCAGCACATAGAAAACTATTTAAAAAACAATTTTTCTTCTCCTTTCTTCCAGTATCATAACTGCTTATTATTAGCAATGATAATTTTAGAGTCTTGGTTTCTTTACTTACAGCTGTAAGAATCTTTACTGCTCCTATCGTCAAACCATGCATTTCCACATGGAGAATCAGACCATGTTTGTCAAGTGCGGCAAAGTCACTTGAGAAATCTAGCTGTTTTGCTTCACTTCCCTGTACCCCCTCCCCAATGGGACCCACACTGAGAGCCAGTCACACTGAACAGCTCTAGGGAGTACAAACAAGCAACCTCAATGAAGGCAGCATTTTCAAGAATGTGGGATATAAATAAGCCAGGGTAGACGAGAAGCCAAGGAAGTTGCTCCAAGTTCTGATGTGATCACATGATGAGGTAGGTAATGGTAGATAAGGTGGTGCAGAAGACCTGAGAATACATGCGAAGGAAGCTAGCAGAGGGCTTTGACCTGTCTTGATGAGTTCTCTCAGGGGAATGCAGGAGCACTCAGAAAACGTTGGTTTGGGGGCCACTCCAAAAGCAGTAACTTTTACAAATAACTTCAGGGAACTATAATGTGTCTGTGTTGTAAGAATTTTGAAAAAAATCTGGTTAAATCTTTTTTTTTTATTTTAGGGAAGAGAAATCTGAAGCAGAGTGAGAAGTTATTCAGTCCAATGCAGATGGCTTGTTAGTTTCAGATCAACACCACAAGGCCAATCCTCGACTGTGTAAAAAGGATTGCCCAGGGGTTCTAAGCTATAATTTCCCTCTTTGAGAATCATTGGTCCCCATCTTTCTGGGGAATGATCTTTGAGGAAGTTCCACATAAATAATCATCAGACATCATGAACCTAAAAATTTAGGGCTCACGATCAGAGCTTTTGCATTACCTTCACTTCTCCCATCTTCACTTTTTATTTCTTGCCAAAATACGCTCTGAAATAGGCAGCCTTCCTGAGGGAGCCTTCAATGCTCATTTTGGATCCCTCTTTTCTTCTTTACCATAGCCAGCATTTGGGAACTCTATGGGAGAGAGAGATGTCAATTTTTTTTCCTTTTGCCTTTTCTATGATAGTGATACAAGAAAGAAATGGAGTTGCTTAAATTGCTGAAACAGAATATTACAAAAAAGGATCAACATGGATGAGGAACCCTTTCTTTCCATGCCTAAACCAGTCACCCACAGCTAGTCCGATATAAGACAGCCATTTGTTAATTTGTTACCCTAAGTCCTCCACTGTAAAATGATGAGCTTATTAGATAATGTTGAAGTTCTTTCAGGTAGTCACATTTGGGGTCCATGGCACTAGGAACAATTTATGAAAATAAGAAGAATCATGAAGTCATTTTCTTTGCCTGTACCCTTGGTGCTAGGAGTCATGGATTATGTCAACCAAACATGGACCCAGACCTTCATCCTTGCTGGCTTCACTACCTCTGAGGCCCTACGACCTCTCGCCTTCATGGGGGTTCTGTTTGTTTATCTCCTCACCCTTGCAGGCAACTTGTTCATCATTGTTCTGGTGAAGACAGATTCTGGGCTCTCCACACCCATGTACTTCTTTATCAGTGTCCTGTCCTTCCTGGAGCTCTGGTACATCAGCACCACGGTGCCCACCCTGCTGCACACCCTGCTGCATGGGAGCTCACCCATCTCATCAACCACCTGCTTCACACAGCTGTATGTTTTCCACTCACTGGGCATGACTGAGTGCTACCTCTTGTGCATCATGGCACTGGACCGCTACCTTGCTATCTGTCGCCCGCTCCACTATCATGTCCTCATGAGCAGACAAGTACAGCAATGGTTAGTAGTGGCCACTTGGTTGGCTGGCTTCTTATCTGCACTTGTGCCAGCTGGACTCACTGCCACTGTGCCCTATTGCTTAAAGCAAGTAGCTCATTATTTCTGTGACTTGGCACCCCTAATGCGATTGGCCTGTGTGGATCCAGGATGGCATGCTAAGGTCCAAGGGGCAGTGATTGGTGTGGCCACTGGATATAACTTCGTGGTCATTTTGGGACTCTATGGAGGCATTCTGAGAGCTGTACTAAAACTACCCTCAGGTGCCAGTCGTGCCAAGGCCTTTTCTACCTGTTCTTCCCACATCACTGTGGTGGCTCTGTTCTATGCTTCGGCCTTCACGGTATACGTGAGTTCCCCGGGGAGCCGTCCTGAGGGCGCTGACAAGCTTATTGCCTTAGTGTATGCCCTCCTTACTCCATCTCTCAATCCTATCATCTATACACTTCGCAACAAGGAGGTGAAGGAAGCTGTGAGGAGGGTCACTGACAGGATTAAGACATTTCAGAAGGGACCCTTATGATCTCTTTTGGTATAATCCATATTCTCTGTAATTGTAAGAATCAACTGTGTGGGCTGGGGAGATAGCTCAGTGGAATAGGTGCTTGCCTAGCAAGCACAAGGTCCTGAATTCGATCCCTGGCATGACCTCCCCCCCCCCAAAAAAAAAAAAGAATCAGCTTTTGGCACATTCATTTGGTCAGAATCAAAGTAAACATCAATAAAATAATTGATCAGATTACTAGTTAAATAGGTTCAATATTCAGATGGAACATGTAGCTAGACTAGGTACAACTTCTGATTCCATCCCAAAGTACTGGGAACAAAATGTCACAAGGTATAAGAAGACAGGATGACAAACAAGCATTTTACCTAAATAATGACTTAGAGGGGGAAGTGCAATTCCAAAAGAAGGAAGAGAAACTAAGGCTAGAAGTTGGCATACTAGCGAAGACAATATTTTAAAGGAAAGTTAAAGAGAGGGAAATCAGGAATGGTGTAAGATAAAAAGGAAACTATAATTAGACAGTGTGAACTTTTAGATAGAGAGCAGTGTGCACAGAGGGAAATATATATATATTGATTTCATTGTATGATCTTGAGGGAAAAAAATCATGACTGTCCTCTGACTTCTGCTCTACTTTCCTTAAAAGGAACTACAACAAATATTCTAAAAACTATATGAAATTACACACAGAAAGTGTTCACAAACAGGTGTGCTTTTTCATAGACAAGAGACTATAGTGATTAGACAAGAGACATTGAATTTGTCCTTCTGTTTGAGTTTAAATATGAATTCTGTTTTTTAATTTCTGCTTGACCTTATGGGACAAATTTAATTTCCCTGTGCCACAATTTTTTTTTTATATCTGTAGAATGAGCAATGATAAGGTTTTAATTGATATGGAAATGTCAGTCATTTTTGCTTCAAAATTCTATTGTTTGCACATTCATTTCTGAAGTAGAGATTCCTTTCCCTGAGAAGACATACTTTTACAACTTTCCCACACGTGTATCACGTGCGTATTCAGTCAGTTCCTTTTGAGCTCAATGTCCAAGTCGTTTTTCCATCACCTGTGGAGTATCTGTGCTGTCAAGCAGTCTGTGCTGTTTTTCTAAATGCCAGGAACAGCACTGAATTCTGCTGGCTTGCTGAATCTGTTGTTTTTTCAGCTCCTTACAGATTTTTTCTTCTCCACCTCACCTCACACATTTTTTTGTAGGCCACGATAGGAACTCTGTGGTATCCTCTAGTAGTCACTCTCTGTGATGAGGCCTGGACATTTATTCTGGCTGTGGAGACAAAAATAGCAACATAACGACTCAAAGTACTATGGACCACACTGTTGAATCTAGCATAATGTTTAACATTCATCTGTACTTGAATAAATAAACAAACTCTTAACAGTAAAATGAATATGGTAGATATTAGATTCTCCTATAGCTCCATTGAAGAAAATTACTTTCATCAATCCTCCATGACTTCAAGCTACCCTTGCATTTCATTCTACAATTTTTCTCTCTTGAAAACTGCTGAAGTTTTTCCCTTTGGAATATGCTTTATGTATTCTTGGCCCAGAGTTTCTCAACAAGCACAACTAGCATCACTACAGAGCTCCTGAGTCCTATGGTGAGAGACCTACTATGTGAAAGGTCAGCCAGAGCTCAAGACACACCCTTTCTGTTCACCTCACTTTGCGCTATAAATGTCATCACTTCTGCTAGGTGTTATGATGTAGGTGAGTAGCACATAGGGTGGGGGAAATGTTGGGGTGAAAAGTTAGAGTAACTCTTGGGTGCTTGTCTCATATTCACATCTGAACACTGATTAAGTGCATAGACACTAAGAACCAAGGCCTAAAGGGCAGCACAATCACACCATATACTTTGTGTTAGTGTCAAGGCAAACATTCTGCCACATGGCACATTGAGATAGTTTGGAATACAAACACAGTTACATAGGAGAGCAAAGGGCCATGCTGTTAGCAAACAGCTGGGATATCAGGTGGAAATTAGGGCTGCCTTCCACAGTGACTTACGGTCACAACTTATTGCTTCGCATCATCTCATATAATTAATTTTATTTTTCTGAATAAAACACCTTGAGAGTCAAAAAAATTAATGTAATATAAGAGAATATAAAGAAGAAATTCTTGCTCTAACTATGATTTATATGATTGTGATGGACTGACAACTGGTGATCAGTTTGTTACACCAAGCTGAACTGAATCAGCATGGTGATGGGTGTGGGACACCTATCCAAAGGTTGTTGCCAGCAAAACTGGACAAGCTGTGTGCCTCTGTCGAGGAGGCTATTTGGAGCAGCTATAGGGGAAGTGCTGGAAGCTGCTGGTTCTCTTGAGCTATTCTGATAGAAGACCTTCTCATACTGACTTTCCTGATGAGCTTAGCTATTCTCCTCAGAGGGGGAGCTTGGGACCACGCTGTCACTTAGGATGGCCATAATTCATTTTGGGGGAGCTCTGACCCTTCACTTGAGCATTGCTTCCTGGCTCCAGAGGGGAAGATGGTGAACAGCTCTGTCTCCTGGAGAAGCTTGTCGCGTTGGCTTTCCTGATTGGAACTCAGCTTTCCTCATCACTGGATCATCTCAGAGCCTCCCTATTGCTGAAGATGGCTGGGTGCTTTCAGTGGGGAGCTCAGGTCCTCATTCTGAGTGTGACTTCCTGGCTCCAGTGCAAATCCCTCAGCCTACTAGCACAGATCCTTCATTCTGTTAGCACAGATGTCGTAGCTTCCACCACTGAACTGTGGGCCTTCTCAGAGCAGAGCCAGGAAACAGGCCTTCATGGGACATTGGCATGGGCTCTAGGCCTCCACTTGGATTTGTGGGAGGCATTGTTATGGGTTCTAGGTCTTCAGCTCGACTCAGGTAGGACATTATGTTGGGATTCCGTCCCTCATCTGTAGTGTGCATACAGATTTCATGTACTCCTTGTATATGACTGCTTGGGTGATGCATTATAAAATAATCTTGTAAAATATGTGTTCTATATTATATTATTCACCTTGCAAAGCCTCAAACTACAACAAAGTTCTACTGTATTACTTATCAAACCATGGTAGAAGTGACTTTCAATTGTTATCATGTACAATTACTATGTTTTGTGAAACCAAAACACCAATATTTTTGTGTCCTCATTCATTTGCATAAAGCCTAAGGCCACATCCTTTATTCTATCCACTGTTCCCTTTTCTTAATAATAAATGTTGAAGATACTTCTATTTTCTTATAGAGAGCACACACTCACTTTAAAATAATGGCTGGAAGGGCCAGTCAAATAGTTCAGTGGATTAAAGTGCCTGCAACCAAGTGTGGTGGTCAAGGGTTCAATCCCTGGGCTTGCCATGCTGGCCCTGCCTCTGGGGCACGTTGAGACAGCAACTGAGCCTGGGTGTGATGGGGTGCCCCTGTAATCCCAGCTCTTAGGAGTCTGTAAACAGGCAGATCATTACGAGTCTGACCTAGTAGTGAGACCCTGAACACCCTGTATACCCTTTCTAAAATACAAAATAAATAAAATAAAATAATAGCTTCATAGTATTTCATGGCATCTTTAATTTTTCCTGTACCATGAAAAGATGTTTGCATTGCTTCTAGTTTTAGCTATCAAAAATATCAGTGTAGTGAATGACCTGGTATATACAGCCTTTTCTGTATATTAAATACAAATTCCTACAAGTGGAAATTTTGGGTCACATTATGTTATTTAGCTTTCCAATCAACAAAGAATGAAAATATATTTCTCTACAACAACTTTAATTGTGTTTTCATAAGCTCTTAATTATTTTTAAATGTGAACTCTGAAACATTAGTTCTCCATGAAGCTTTAAAACCCATATCTACCTTATATTTGAGGTAAAAATTTTGCTTTAAGTTGAAAGAAAAATATATTTCTATATTATTAGCCTTTTTAATGGTCTACTGCCATCCAGAAAAAAAAATCTTAAAGGAAAAAGCATGGTATTTCATACACTTCATTCAATTATCTAGCATAAGGTATAGAGGAAAAATAGATATGTAGAACTTGTATTTATAAAGTGAATAAACAATTGTGGATTTATTTCTTACATTTTGACATTGTCTGTGGTATTATTTTTTATAACCTTTAAATCATGCCTTTCTAGCCAGGTGTGGTGGTGCATGCCTGTAATCCCAGCACTTGCGAGGCTGAGGCAGGAGGATTGGTGTGAATTCGAGACCAGCCTGGGCTACAAAAGTGAGCTCAAGGCCAGCCTGAACTGCATAGTCAGACCCTGTCTCAAAAAGACAAAATCAATCAATCAATCAATCTATCAATCATGCCTTTTTTTTTGTTCTCTCTCTCTCTCTCTCTCTCTCTCTCTCTCTCTCTTTCTCTCTCTCTCTCTCTCTGTCTTTTCCTTTCTTCTTTTTGCATCTGGTACTCGTAGTGATCTTCCTGTCTTCAGCCTCCCCAGCAGTGGGATTATAGGTGTGGACCACCACACCTGGACTCGTACCTAGCATTGAGCATGACATGGTACCAAGGGATCGAATTCCAGGCAGGGCTTAGTCCTCTGAGCTATCTCACTGTCCCTGAAATCATGTTTCTTTTTCTTTTTTTAAATTTTATTTTGGAAATTAAAAGCAAAAAAGAATAACAATCAGAAACAGAGAAAGAAACAGGGCAACATGTAACAGTACATATATTATGCGTTTTCAAACTAAGAATAGCTGATTAACAGTTGTTGATATATTATCTATTTTATCGTAACATCTGTTACTCAGATTAGCAGATATTGTTATACAAGATGGGACATGTGGTTGGATATTAGCACTTGCTTCCAAGAAACGTTTTTTTTTTTTTTTTTTTTTTTGTGGCATCAGGGATAGATCTCAGGACCTTAGACTTGCCAGGCAGGAATTTATGCCATTAAGCTATTTCCCCGGCCTGAAACCTTAATTTTTTTTACGTCATGTTTTACTATCATGTATGGCTACATATTCCTTATGATGAATATAGTCATTTTGTATAGCTAAAATGTATCAATAAATTTAACTTTTTAAAAAAGTGCAGGGACAGTTTAGGTGCCCAGAGGAAAGCCCATAGTAGGGGCAGTGAGAGAGCAGCCAACTTCGAGCCTTACAGAGAGCCCTCCGGAGATGCCAAGTTTGCTAAGCCCTTGATCCTAGACTTCTTCAGAATGGTGAGTAAACACAGGTCTACTGTCAGGCCACTGGGTCTGTTGCACTTTGACACAGTAAGTTTTAGTAAAGTAATATACGTCCCCCTTTCCCAGTTAATGGTGAAGGAACTGCTTTTTGCTTGTTTGTTTGTTTATTTGTTTTTAATCCACATTGTTCATAAAATAACAAATGTAGTTGGGGCTGGGGGGAATAAAAACAAAGCAAAACAGGACTGGAGAGATAGTTCAGCAGTCTAAGTGGCTGCCTGGCAAGCACAAGGACCCAGCTTCAATCCCCAGTGCCGCATGCATGCATGCCACTGGAAAAAACTCTATGTGAAATACATAAATAACTTTAAAAAAAGTAAAACAACACTCTCCACTGTTGGTGAGTGTCTAGACTGGCACAGCTACTGTGGAAATCATTGTGAGGATTTCCCAAAAAACTAAAACTACAGACTCCAGTCAACTCAGCTTGTTGTCTTCCCAAATAGTTAAAAGCATCATATTCTTGCCAATGTTGAGAGTGGCACCGTTTATAATAGCCAAATCTTGGAAATAATCCACGTATCCATAAGTCAATGGATGGATAAAGGTGTGGATTTTTAAAATTTATTTTTCTTTTTAATATTTTTTTTTATGCAATGAGCTACTACTCTGCCATAAAGAAAAAATAAACTTGAGACATCTCTGGCTAGCTGGATGCTACTTGAGACCATTCTCTTAAGTGAAATAAATTGGATATACATATTGCAATATCTCATTGTTTCTGGTGTGGGAAACCAAAACAACAAATAAGGACCAAAGTGCATAATACATATTAAGGATTTCAGTTTTTGTTTGTGTGTTTGTTTGTTTGTTTGTTTGTTTTTGGTACTGGAGGTTGAACTCAGGATGTTGCACTTGCCAGATGGGTGCTTATGCTGCGGAGCTTTACTCCCAGTGAGAGTGCAATATGTATTAGGAGATGGAAGGAAGATGAACAAATAGGAGAAGGAACAAAAGGATCAGAGGAGTGGGAGGGGAAAGAGAGGGAGGGACAAGAAATAAAAGAAACGAAAGGAAAAATAGAAACAAAACTTTTGTAAATAAGGAGGGGAGTACAGATGGAAGGAAGAGAAAAAATACGGGAAAATTAAAAAAAAAATCATTTAGACAGAGACAAATTCCCTATGATGAATGGTATCATTATGTATGTCTGACATGTGCAAGTACAGTACAAGTAAATTAAATTAAAAAAAAAAAAAAAAAAACTAAGCAGGAGAAGCTTGAGTTTTGTAAGCAGCAAAAACAACAGGGAACACTTTAAAATATTTTACATATAAATATAGCACAATAAAAACACAGGAGAAAAACCTTAAAACCACTTACAATCCCACAACTGGAAAAGGTATTTATGTATTTATTTCTAGTTTCTAAAAAACATACTATTTTCTTAAATATTAATGATAATACTGTGGATTTTTGAATATTCTGTGTTTTTTTCTCTAAAATTTTTAGCATAGGTAATTGTAGACACAATTTTCTTTTGCAAATAGTTGTTTACTTGATCCTGTCAGATTTTTTTTTCTTATTCCTGGAACAGAGTAAATGCTAAGTAAATATTTTTTACTCAAAGGCAAGGAAACAACAAGGAAGAGAGAGCTCTTGACAATACTAGGACCTTACTTCAAATACTAAATGCTTTAGTAATTGTCTTACATCAACTGATTCTAGATGATGTTCCTGATTCCTGTGCTCAGGAATTTGTCAGATTAATAGCTTGCGGAAGCAGTTAGTGCATAGGCAATATAAACAGCACAGCGGTACTATGCCATTCAGATACACAAATAAAGAGGCATATACAGGTATATATATAAATGATGCAAAAAGTCTATTTTGAAATCTGGCCTAACAAAATAATGATGATGATGATGATGATGATGATGATGATGATGATGGTGGTGGTGGTGGTGGTGGTGGTGACGTAGAGGTACAAAATATGCAGATCCTAAAATAAGGATGAAAGCAAGGAGTGTCATGGTACGTGGCAATGTGGGAGTTGCAGTAATAGGGAGAAAAAAAAATATATATATATATATAAATCCAAATGTGCTAGAGAGTAGCCAGGCTTCTGGGGAATGTAGGGTGTTGGCTAAGTGTTGGGTAAGACTGAATGAGAGCCTCCAATTTTTCAGTTACCCCAGAGACTTCCCAATCTGAAGTGACATTAGCACTTTCAAAAAGAAATCTTTGTTCCTTCTGACTAAAAAATTGTCACTTGTTAAAAGAAAGTTGTCCCAATTTAATCTCAAAATATTCAGTGTATTCTTTCCACATAAAATTATCTGCTTGTTAAGATTTTAGGGCTATTTCCTTGGTTTAAATTAAATTTAGGACCTTCCTTATTGTCACCTCTGTCTCTGAAAGTAAAGGTATATTTGGATCTATGAAAGATTGAAATATGTTACTTCAGCAGACAAATGCTCCAATTGCGTGGTTTCTCTGGATTCCATGTTCATCCAAGTGCACACTCAGAGACGGAACTTGGGTGAGATGAAAGCTCAGATGCAAACATTAGGATTGTCATTCAAATATTGACAGCTGGGATAAAAATGTGATCAGAGAAAAAACATTCATGAGGACATGTGTGATAAAAATAATACTGATGGTAACACCACCATTGATAAAAATGCTTCAGAAATTTAATAGCCAATAATTGGAACAAGGAATAAATGGCAGAGGATGTCATACAGTCAGGATACTGGTAAGCAAATGAAGGCAGATATTATCAGTAGAAAAGCAATAATGAAAACCTTATGAAGTGAACTCACAGGTCAAGAGGTTAGCAGTGATGGATGAGGAATCTCCTTACAAAAAGTATTTTTAAACAGATGCTTTCATTGTATTCCACAGGTTCTGGTAAGTTGTATCTGCATTTTGTTTGCTTGAAAATATTTTTCAGATTTCTTTTTATTTCATCTATGATTTCTTTTGTTTTATTGAAAGGGACAATTAATGCTTAATTGTTTTGATCAGGTTTGAATGCCTATATCTGGCTATCTGAAGAACTATTTTGAAGATAGCAATATGCAATAAAATAACACTTGTTAACTTCCTATCATCTTGTTTAGAAATTCTGTATAACTTTATTGCATTTTTTAACTGTTGTTCTCTTTAAAAGAAAAAATAAAACAGGTGAGATTCATTTCTTAGGTGCTTAAGAGTTTATTCTTTATGTATTCATAAAGATATACAATTCAGGTTGTCTTTTTAAATAGAAAGCCCCATGGCAACTGCAAAGTTTAACATGACCCAAAGCAGGTAATATTCTTTGTATTAGATACTGGACCCCAAACATAAGATTTTTAGAGTCAAGAAAAATGATTTTCAAAATAAAACTTATCCATTTTAATTCTTGGTGCTAGCATCCTGCCCCCAGAAGGACCCATACTGAGAACTGGATTTTTGAGCTCTAGGGAATATGGAGCCCTAAGAGACACACATTTCTAGAACACGAGTCATAACTAGAGTGCTTTTTGGGGGCAGCAAGGAGGTCTTGGAGGATACAGGTTTTACTGTCATCAGTCACAAAATGGGTGGGACAGTTCAGAAGCAAACAGTGGCTGAAGAAAAGAAGCTATGACTTCTAACCTTGTTTAGTATGGTCTATTAGGCTGTGGAAATAAAACTCTGGAATCATCCATGTAGATCACTCTCCACATTAATCTGATAAGTCTCTTGATAACTTTAGAAATTCACAGAGGGGTGGAAAGATAGCTCAATGACATGAGTGCTTACCTGCTGAGCATAAGGTCTTGAGTTCTATCCTCCATACCACCAAAAAGAAAGAAAAAGAATGATGGAAGGAAGGAAGGAAGGAAGAAAGAAAGAAAGAAAGAAAGGAAGAAAGAAAGAAAGAAAGAAAGAAAGAAAGAAAGAAAGAAAGAAAGAAAGAAAGGGTAAAAGAAAGAAAGCAACAGAAATTTCACGTACAGAATTTCAACAGATTTTACAAAATAACACTTAAAATTCTTCATTTTAGGGAAGAAGGAATTGAGGTAAAGAGTAGAGAAATGGATTTAACATTCACTCTGCATTGTATGTAAACAGCTGAGTGAACCTGATTGCTATCTAATGTACTATTATGTTATAGCCTTTCATGATCCTGAAAACATTGACTTCACTGATTCTTTGCTCTCCTAAACTTTAGAATTACTGATGCATGAGTCCCTTCAAGGTACTTCTAGTAAATATACCTTATCTACTTATTAATTATTCATCCTGTTGTACAGTGCAGGGCTTTGTTAAATACTAGCAGAATATCCACATTTCTGTTTTCCTTTCCCACATTTCTTCTTTCAACTTTTAGGGAGAACATTGTTGATTTCCTAGAAAGCTCCCTGAAGCAACCTTAGAAGTCACATTTTAGAAAGTATATGTCTTCTTCTCCTTGATTATTACATGATTGGTTGTTGAATACAAAGTATATGTTAAAGGTGAATATCTGAAATGATCACTACATATTTCATTTGGGAATGTAAGAGAATGAGCATGAGAATTTTCCTGACATTAGGGGACCAAGGATATAGCTCAGTGACATGAGGACCTGCCTGGCAAAGGCAAGGTCCAGAGATGGATCCCCAGTACTGAAAAAATAAATAAATACAGACATAAATATCAATTAATTTCATGACTTTTATCCTTCATAGAAAGAGTGAAAGTTCTGGGACTCAAGTCTCTGGTGTTAAACAGTAAGACAGGTGCTAGTCTGTAATATAGAAACCTAGCCTCTCCTCCACCTTTGTCAGCAACAGAACATTATCAGGCAAATTGTTTCTGTCTTTCAGTATTTAGTTCTTTCAGAAGGTCAAGGACTTCAGTTTGATAAGCTATAAATTTGCTTTAAAGTTCTTTTGGGGGCTAAAGAAATTGTGCAAGAGGAAACAATCTGAAGAAACTGTTCCACATCTACCTCCCACTTCTAAGGACTCAATAATCATTTGCACCACACCTGGACTCAAATATTTAATAACACTTAGACACTAAATTTTTCATTCTTTTACCTGAAGCAGAAGATCTGTGGTCATGAGTATCACAGAGTACACATGGAAGGGAATACAGATACAATGAGTCATAGACTTCTGTTAGAGGGGTGTGTTATCCACAGTAAATCATTATTTCTCTAGCTAGCTAGTGTGTCCTGCTAGGAAATCTTGTAAGACTTACTTCTGATGCCATTTCTTTCTGTTGCTATTTTTCTTTTCATAACTAGGAGTTAGGTCCATACTTCACAGAATCATACCATGATCCTGCCTATTTCTTTGGTGCTTGATGAAACAACAACCCAAGATTACCTAGATATATTATTCATAATTAAATATTATACAGAGATCCATTTTCTTTTTAAATCTCCCACAGCAATAACCTGGATATACATGCTTCATGAATCAACTAGTAAGTACTGAACCCAATCTAAAATATATATATCTACTGAGAAAGAGGAAAGAATGACATAATTTTTTTAAAACTAAAGGGTCTAATCATGTTGACAGAGTCCTCATTTTTCTTAGACTTGCTAACATTGGTGTACTTTTTAGAACATATATGAATACAAGAATGAGGTCATTTATTTTACTTATCTGAAGCTAGCAGGAAGAAATCTTCTTGAATCATGACTCATATAAGCTGCAGAGTCATTTTGTAAAGGCAATTTATTGACTACAATCCTGGTAATCTAAAAATAATTCTACTGGGTCACAGGGGTTGATTCAGTTCTTTGACTCAAGTTGTGAATATGTTGGAAAATCTTTTAAAAGTTTCTTCTAACCACAAGGACCTTGACTTGTTGTGGGGTAAATATATCACATGAATCTTCTTAGGTAGATCTTAATCATAGATAAATATTTTTAATTTAGTCATAATGTGCAACTTGTGTTGATTAAATGAGAGAATTCCAAGGCAGGGTCTAGTAATCTGTGTTGTAATAGGTCTCAAAATGATTTGGATGCAAACTGAAATCTATGACTTATCCTGACTGGTGGCTTCAAATTCCAACTACATTTACAGAACCTAATCCTTTGCCCAGCTCTGCTTCTCTGGGGCCCTGCTCCAGGCTGCGCATGCTTTGTTCATTCTTCCATGCCGTAGTGGGCTGTGGCTTCCAGTGCTTATGATACAATAGGAGAAGTCGATCAGTAGGTTACCCCGTTGACAAGTTCATTAGCAAAATGAGCTTTTAGGTAGTGAGCTCTCATTGCAAGTAGTAGGGCTCTAGGTTATGCCTGTGAAGGATCTAACCTACCCCAGCCCCACTCACTCTTTTCTCTCTGGCTCTCTTCCTCTGCTCTTTACTTCCTGGGTGTCACAAAAGCAGCAGCTTTCCTGAGCCGCTCCCCTCTGACATCATGTTTCTATCGTGAGTCAGCTAATCTAGCTTTGAAAATTCCCAAACCGTCACCAAACTAAATCTTTCCTCCTTTAAGTTGCTTATGTCAGGTACTTTGGCCCAGAGTTGGACAGCTGACTAATAGTGAAGAGTGGTTCAAGAGAAGTGAGCTTACTTTCTGTGACTATAATTGACCATGCTGTTTAGAAAACTTTCAGGTAGATTTTGGAAAAGTCTGAAGAACTGTGTTGGTGAAAACTGAGATTGATAGAAGCAAATATGATGAGAGAATTCTGGAATGCATTCAGATAAGTATGTTACTGGGAATGGAGACAGCAAAGCCTGTGCACATGAAGCTTTAGATGGAAGTGAGGACTCTATTGATCTATTAGACCATTGATCTTACATCCTGAAAATAACTTGTGTAAATTTTGCCCAGATCTTAAGATTTTAGAAGAGATTGAACATAATGGTGATGGGCTAATTAACCTGATTGAGGAAATTTTGAGGCAGCACAATATTTTGTGTGTGGTATGCGTTTTGCAGGCAGCTTTAAGGGAGGTATGAAGGAAGAATCTGGAATTAAAAACAAAGCAGCGAGATATTAAGGACTTGTAATTAGGACAGTAAACAAATCGAGGGACCAGATTTGGAGAAGTTGCTGCAGAGATTAGTGGCAGTTAGAGAAGCCAAGATTTTGTACTGGGGCTATAAGAAAGATGGCTCAAGGAAGTTTCAGGAATTGGTGAGATGCTACTTAGTACAGATTCAAGAAGGTAAAAGGGCAAATCTTTCTTTTTATTATCATTTTTAATTTTATTAATTTTAATAAGAAAGAAAGAATGGGACAGTTTCAAAAGACATTAGTAGGACAGCCACAATGATTAAAATACAATGCATATTATCATCTTCATAGTAGTTGTTCAGAGTGCAAGATGCAGACATGATAACTTTTCTAAACACCACTAGTACAAATATTTCTTCTGCTAAGACTAAGTGCAAGTAGCTGTCTATATAGTCCCATGGTCCGCAGTAGTGGTGGGTTATCAGCAAAACTGACAATGTCAGAAATTGTTGACTTGAGACTTTTACAGCTCAACATATCAATAAGTCTATCCCTGCTGCAATTCCTAAAAGAATTGTTTCTTGGGATATTTGTTTTACCAAGCTAAGCCATCTATACATTCAAAGGACCCTGTGAAAGTGGTCCAAGGGAGTGCAGCTACTGCTCCTTCTCAATACAGATGTTTGTATCCCTCACATGAAGCTGGCTTTGTAGATATGCAAAACGCATGAATTACAAGTACATGGAGGCTTCTGGCATGATTTCAGAGGGAGGCCTAGAAATGTGGCATGAACTAGATACCCTGCTAGAAACCTCTGAGAGGGCAACGTGTGTAGCTATGGAGTATGAGGTTGAAGATACAGTGGAATCCCTAGGGAGTTGGATATGGCAGAAGTATGTCACCAAAACCTGCATTAATTAATCGGAACTAGTTCAAGAAAAAGGTCACTTAGGCTATACTGATAAGGCTGTTCATGTCCTTTAGAATTCACATAGTGCCACCACATGCCTTAGCTTCTAGACATGGAGTTGTGGGAATCAGTGTTTGCTCCATAAAATTTCAGTCTTGTTTTGGCCTGATTCTTTTCTATTTCCCTATTCCTCCCATTTGAAATGGGAACCTTGACCCTGTGATATTTTATTTTAGCATTAGGTAGCTTGGTTTTGTTTTTATTTATTTTTTATTTTATTTTTGTTTTTAGAATGATTGATGTCTAAGAGTTTGCCTTGAATCTTAAGAGTTCAAAGTTTGATACTAGAGAATGCTATAAGTGCTAGAGTTTGAAGACCTGGGGAAATGGATGAAACCTATTTTGCACTATAAGCTGCACATGAGATTCTGGAAGCCAAGGGCAGAATGTTATGGTATAAATACGAAGTGTATTAGCCCACTGATAAGCTCACTGATACAATGGTATAGTAAATGACAGAGTCAGATCAGAAAACCTGACCTTTAAGGCTATATGTAACCCCAGGCTCTTGCTCTTGGGCTCTCTGCTTCTGTCCTCTGCTTGCTGGATGCCATGAAGTTGGAAGCCTTTCTCCTCCTCTACTGCTGTGATTCTGTGTGGAGCCAGCTCAACATAAACTGAAATTTCAAAACCACAAGACAATATAAGCCTTTCTTCATTTTTGTTATGTGTATGCCAAGCATTTTGTTTAAACAAATGAAAACTGAATAATAAATGTGGCTGTTCTCACACTAAGTTTGTTGAAATATTTTCATTGTGTAAAGAAAATACCAGGGGCACAAATCACCAATAAAACAGTGAAAGACTTAAAGAGAATAATTAACAACATACACTGTTTGGATGTTACATAGATACACATCATTTTCAAGCACACATTGATTTAGATGCTAAACTATAAAGCAAATCTCAATGAAATTAAGATCACTTTTAATCTTAAATAAATCATTGCTTTATATAATAATAATACAATCATTTTAGAGCTGAGTAAATCACAAATTTATCATTTCTGTCTCTTTAGTTTTTTAAAATCTTGTTTCCCGTAACAAGACTACAGTAAGTTTTAGACAAGACTAATAAAATGAGAATAGAAAGAAACATTTTTTTTAAATAGAATAAGTATAAAAGATTTATATAAGCATAAAGTTAAGTTTGAAATAAAAACTATAGCACAGAATACTAGTTGATCAAAATTTTAAATTGCATAGATTCATTTACAGAAAAATTGACAATTAGGAAGGTCAATTTGAGAAAAACGCAAAAGTTTCATAGTATAGACTTAGAAGCTAGATATACTGCTAGAAAACATCAGACCTAGATTGCTTATTAAGTGAGTTCTACCAAATACTGAAGAAAGTAGTGTCTAGCTTTACAAAACTTCTTTGTGAAATACAAACACTGGAAAAAGAGAGACTAACTCATTTTATGAAGCAAGCCTTGTACTGATTCTAAGACAATATAGTCATATGAAAAATAGTGTAAAATTACACTCATTAGGAAATATGTAATATTCTCCCAATAAATCTTGTACTGTTCACTCAGATTCAGTAGTTCCTATGAAGTAATTATGACTCCATTTGGTCAGTCAGGAATATAAGGTTGATTCAAATATTTCATAAAATTTTGAAAGATACAATGGATACTGTGATAAGGGGAAAAAAAACTCTCAAAAGGAAAGAACAGAACAAAACAAACAAAAAACAAAAAGGGCTTACCAAATAGCTCAGTATATTAAAGTACCTACAAGCAGGCACAGGGGCTTAGGTTCAGATGGCTGTGCCTGCATTGCCAGCCCCTCCCCCAAGGTACAAAGAGTTGGCAATTGAGACTGAGTATGGTGGCACTTGCCTGTAATTCCAGCTCTTGGGAGGCTGCAAACAACTGGATCACTATGAGTCTGACCTGGTAGTGAGACTGTAAATACCCTGAAGACCCTTCCCTAAAATAAAATAAAATGCAAAAGGAAAGAGCTAGTAGGATAAGGAAAGGAGAAGAGAAAAAAAAGAGGAAAAATATATACAAAATCACTATGATAACTGTACCTCGTACTAATTTCTATTGGTTTATTGAAAGGAACAATTAAAATTCAACATTTTTTGACCAATTTTGCCTGCTTACATCTGGTAACAAGAACAACAAAGTTGAAGACTACAAGAGGCATAAAAACCAATGGTGAATTCAGATCATAGTGTTTTTTGAAATTCTGCATTGTTTCTAATTTTTTTACTTTGTTTAATATAAAAGAAGGGCCAGGAGATAGCTCCATGGCATAAGTGCCTGCCTGGCAGTTGCAAAGTCATGAATTGGAACCCCAGTCCTGCAGTAAATAAATAAATAAATAAATAAATAAATAAATAAATAAATAAATAAATGGAATAACTGTCCCTCTTAATAAGTGAATAGAAATAAGCAGTGAAATAATAATAGCTATTCTTTATTCTCTTAAAACATTTTTTAATATTAAAAAAGAAAACTTTAGGCTTGATGCTTATGGACATTGAGCAGTCTTTTTCTGAAGTCTAGCATATTCATTTCATTAAAGACAGAGAAGTGATGACATACTGTGGTGATGGAAGTTTTGACCAAATAGGAAGTGATCAATTCAAAAATAATTTTCATCATATTTGGTGATCTACAAGGGTGACATATTGATTACATTTTTTGACAGCCTACCATATTCTAATTATTTTACAACTCATAATAAACACAAAAGTTCACATTTTATAATTATATAAATTTAAGGGCAAGATTGTCCTGAATATTTTTCCTTGAGTACATAGAAACCAAACAGATGAATTTTGTGCATGGGACAGACTGCCAGAGACAACATGAGTCTAATCAAATAATGTTATTTCAATATGATCTGCATGCACAATTGTCCATTTTACAGTGTCTTATAAAATCATGTTTTACATCTCTCCTATTAACAATGACCAACAAAAGTACACAACTTTCTGAAAAGAGTGAATGTACTTCAAATTTTTCTTTCAATTATACTTTATTTTGCCAGTGTGAGCATGATTCAGAGCTCTAAAATCATACATTTATAACAAGCTCACTGAAATCCAACCCAGAGAAAACTTCAAAAGGAATGCATATTGTCTCTTTAGGAACTTAGGCCTTTTGGCTGGTGGAAATTTTTTGGAAGAGAGAAATCTTTTCCAGAATCACACTAATGGAATGATTCTGAAAATTGTAGGTTAAGAGATAATTCACTCAAAATAAACCATGTGTATGTCTGTGTCAATACCAGCATGCAGTGGGGCTGCTAAGCTACAATGCTGGATCCAGCTGTGGTTCCTGGACCAAATAGGACCTGCAGTCTGGGTCTGAGGAGATATTATGTAATTAAAGTATAGCAGGATATATAAGTATATAAATTAATCTATTAATAGGTATAAATTTTATCTATTGAATGTACTACTTTAAATGTTTAACTTCACTAAAAAACAAGCTGCCTTCCTTCTGTTTTTGTAAATAAAGTTCTATCACAACACAGCCACATCCACTCCTTCACCTACTGTTAACGGGCATGCTTGAGCTACAAGGGCACAGCTGAGCAGTGTGGCAGAGGGTATGGGTCTGTATTACAGTACCGTGTAATACAGCCTGGTTAGGAATAACTGGAACAATGAAAAAATGATAGTGGACACCATGGAAACATGGTGACAGTAGGAATATAAACATAACAATAGTCAGTGCAAAAATAAAAATGGCGGTCTTATGAATTATGTTCATGGGCCAGTGAAGTTGACAGTGATGGATGAGAAATCTTAGGAGGAGAATTTTTAAGATGATCTCTACTTCTGAGGCACCCAATGTGTTATTCTCTACATGTATGCTTATGAATATGCAAATTGCATTTTCTTATTTTGTGCTGCAGACCAGGGTCATTCTACCACTGAGCTTCCTCTATAGCTACTTCTATTTTTCTTATTGTAAAATGGGGTGTTACTACTACACTGGCCTGGGTGGGCTGAAATTTATGATCCTTACATATTCCTGATAATACTGAGATGAAAAATAAGTTTCATTGTCTCTTTAAAAGAATTCCTTGATAATTTGCAATATTTCCAGTGGTTGAGAGGAGACAACATGCCTAGGATTAGATTCAAGAGATCCAAAGGAAAGTTTTAAAAATCAGCGACATCGTTTGTGGAGAACGTTAGCTGTTTCATTTCTCTTTCCCCAACTTAGGGACCCAGAGGGCCCCATACTGAGAGTTAATCTTAGCAACTCCAGGGAACATGTTTAAAGGATCCCTCGAGAGGCACATCTTTCCAGAAACATGAATTATAGCTAGAAAAGTGTCTTGGGGAAGAAGGACACCATAGAGGATGTAACAAGTTTCACTGCCGCCAGAGTCAGGTAATGAATGGGCAGGGGTGGAAAAGGAGAGAAGAGAACTAGGACATGGCCTTGAGGCTTCCTCACTGAGGTCTATTAGGGTGCAGAAATAATAATGTGAGTAAGTTGATACAGGGCAAAAGGGATAACCTATAAACAGCTTTCAGAGAGAATTATAGCCTAAGAATCTCATAAGAAGCTTTAGACATACCTACTTAAAATTTTCATTTTAAAGAAGTAGCTGTGGTGAACAGTAGAGAAATGGTAAGACCCAATGTACATTTTGAGATTAGTGCCAAAACAAATTTACAAAGCCGATTCCAAAAACATGTTTTGTTTGTTGTGCTAATGCCCTTCCTGATCTATAAAAGAATAGACCTTACCTCATTCTTTTTCTCTTCTTCAAAACCTGTTAGATTGCTGACGCATCTGGTCACCCCCTTTAAGGCCCTTATAAAAATAAATATATCCCATCAGGTTATTAATTAAGCATTCAATTGTACAGTTTGAGTTTTGACAAATTGAAATTCTTCCTTGTCTCTTCCTCTTTTGTCCAATAATGAGAATATGGTTGTGTACTAGACAAAATCATTGAAAGAATCTTAGAAATCATTTCGGACAGTTTTGTATAGCTCTTTTTTTTAACACAAAACTGTATAGTGTAGGTTAATATTTTAAGATATCTTGCAGGACTTTATTTGAAAATATAGAAGTAGCAATGATATTTTCCTGATGTAGGACTCCTGCCAGGGAATGTGGATGAAATCTCCATGCTATAAAACTATGATATGATGCGGTACACCAAGTACCTCTTGGTGAAGCAAGAAATATGAATCCCCTCAAACTCTGTCAGGGCATAAATGAGCAAGTCTTTTATCAGTCTGACTAATCAATTCCTCTTTTCACTATGGTGGAGGTTATTTGATGAACTGTGTATTTTTTTTCTGGTTGTATATCTGGGTGTTACACAATTTTCTAATGAATCTTGAAGTTATTCACCTTCTTCCTTTACAGCTTAACCTGAAATCATGTATTATGTCAACCACACCTGGGTCCAGACTTTTGACCTTACTGGATTCACAACCTCTGAGACTCTACAATCTGTTGCCTTTGTGGGAACTGTGTGTGTTTATCTCCTCACCCTTGCAGGCAACTTGTTCATCATTGTTCTGGTGAAGACAGATTCTGGGCTCTCCACACCCATGTACTTCTTTATCAGTGTCCTGTCCTTCCTGGAGCTCTGGTATGTCAGCACCACGGTGCCCACCCTGCTGCACACACTGCTCCATGGGAGCTCACCCATCTCATCAGCCACGTGCTTCACACAGCTGTATATTTTCCACTCGCTGGGCATGACTGAGTGCTTCCTATTGTGTGTCATGGCTCTGGACCGCTACCTTGCCATCTGTCGCCCGCTCCACTATCATGCCCTTATGAGCAGACAGGTGCAGCAATGCTTAGCAATGGCTGCTTGGTTGGTTGGCTTCTCATCTGCACTTGTGCCAGCCGGCCTCATTGCCTCTCTTCCCTACTGCTTGAAGCAAGTAGCTCATTATTTCTGTGACCTGGCACCCCTCATGCGGTTGGCCTGTGTGGACACAGGCTGGCATGCTCATGTCTATATTGTGGTTATAGGCTTGATCAACACCTGTAATCTTGTTATTATTTTCGTTTTCTATGGAGGTATCTTGAGAGCTGTGCTGGAGCTGTCAACTGCTGCCAGCCGTGCCAAGGCTTTCTCTACCTGTTCCTCCCATATAACTGTAGTGATACTGTTCTTTGGCTCTGCTTTCATTGTATATGTAGGGCCACCTGTGGTGCGTGCTGAGGGCAGAGACAAGCTCTTGTCCTTGGTGTATACTTTTCTTACTCCTTTTCTTAACCCAATTATTTATACCCTTCGCAACAGAGAGGTAAAAGAGGCTGTTAAAAGGATCCCCCCAAGGATTAGAGATATGCTTAGAAAACCCTGAGTTTGTGTGGTATTATGGCCTCTCCATTTGATAATTGTATAATTCATTAGTCAATCATGTTATTAACCAATCACTCACACCACACTCGAAACCTGGAAATAAAATGGACTAATTTGTGCTGAGGAGAAATTGAGTAATGTAGAGGGAGCAGAAATGTCACCCCTGAATCCTATGAATATAGGAAAAAGAAAATATAATTTAGAAAAAAATAGAATGTATAAATGTTGAGACAGACTTGAAAGTTTGAGTGATGTTGAAAGAATTTAATGGAGCATGACCTCTTGCTGTGGTGCTTGTATCAAGAAGTATTCGTGGAGGAAGATCAAGCAGGTAGCCAATGAAATAACTAGTTGTAACATTCAAGGATTACTTGAATAAGGGTTCAAGTGTGGATCAATGATTCATCATTAGACGAATCTCAAGAAGGTAGAGATGAGTTTTCAGGAGGGACGTGCAGTTAGAGTAGACAATTTACTCTCTAATGGGCAAGAGAAGGGGATTAAAGATAAAGATATTTTGTGAACTGATTGCCTACATTGAATTATGGAAATGCATTCTACACTCTGAATTACAAAAAAACCAGTCCGCCATTATGGATGGAATCCTTCATGTGCAACACTAGTTCAGGTAACAAAGAAACAAAAATTAGATACATACTGTTTTCAAGGCACTTACATATTTTTTCTCTGAGAATGTAAGGATCTCTCTCATTCGCTTCTTTCCTTTTATTCTTCTCCTACATCAAACAACAGGCAACACCTCTAATACATTGTCTAATACCAAGAAATAGACTTCTGAATTTTGCTCTGTGAGTCTGCCACAGAAAGAGATCATGAAAAAGCTGGAAGGAGTGTAAAGATCAAAGAAAACAAAACTAAACTAATCTAAACTAAAAACAGAAGGTATCTCAGAAACTCAGATATCTTCTCAATGAGTCCAACCCTACCCTGAGCCTTTCAGTTTGAGTGTGTGTCCAGTAGAACCTCTCTATAAGGTCTCCTCAGAAGAGCTACAAAAATGTGGGATTCTCTGTCTCCAAAGAGTAGGGCCAGAGCTCTACTAAAACTAGAACGAAAATTTATTTTTGAAGTGAAAGCTGTATATATAACCCTTAATATTTTTAAGTGATACACCAGCTGTATTTTGTGTTTCTTATATTTAATAATGGTTTTTAAATGTTTTCCAATGGTGTGGTGTTTATTTCACCTGACTTTAAAGGGTGTGTGCTGAGGTAAATTTCTGCAGGATAACATAGATTATTCGGGGTTTCCTTATTTAATAGCCCTGATGAAAATCATGAATATTTTAAAAGGTCAACATAATAAATGCGAGTTGTCCAGCTTTATGTGATTATGTAATAATATATACTTTCTGGTAAATTTTCCCTGCCAACCTGGGATCTAGACAACATTCTATATATATATACATTTGGTATATCCTAAGGAAAAAATAAATTTAATATTATTAAACAACAAATAATGAATCATGTGGGAGAGATAAAAACAGTACGATCGGGAATCCAGCCTGGGGTTCTCTTCTTTCCCATGCAGGCCAATTTTCCCTTTGTGGTGGGAAGAGGCTAGTTTCCACTTTCAAGGTGTAACTTTTAAGAGCTTATTTTAAGCAATCATTACTTACAGAGAAGAATTTCATGAAGAAGTCAATAAGCCGCTGAATTTTTGACTTAAGCAGTACAGAGCATGTCATTTGGAAAACATCAACTGTCTTTCTAGTAGAGGGAATTAAATTAATAGGAAATAACTTGAAAGGTTACCAAACAACTTAGAATTAGGTTGAGAATAGGGTAGCACCAAGGTTTCTAATGCTTTCTATTTATCAGTTCACAATAACACTTAGTCTATACTTTTCTTTCTTTTTTTAACCTGAGGCAGAAACTTGTGGCCATGAGTAACATACAGTAGACATGGGGTGTGAGAGGGTATAGGCTCTATGAGTCACAGACTTCCTTTGAAAGCTGTGTTCGCCATAGAGAAACCTCATTCCTGAGTCCACTGTGGCCTTCCAGGGAATTTTCCAAGGTTTTCCTCTTCATTCTCTTCATCTCTACTTTCTTTTCCAGACCAGGTCTTGGCCTTGTACTTCACAGAATCATGCCATGCTCCTGCCTAAATTCATGATGGCCAATTACACAGACACCCTCAGTTATACAAACATATCATTTGTCCATAAATATTATATATTGAGGACCATAAATTATAAATTGAATCTAGGAGGTGTTTACATTTATTTTTGTTCTGCCTCTGAGTGAGACTAGAATATGAAAACTGGTTACAACTGGAAATCCTAGGGTTACAGACTGCTGTTATACTCAAAGGACAAGATAAGACTTGCTGGAAATAACAGGCATCAGGGGAAACTACCTTTTCCTCACTGCCTTGGCCAGCCCCTGCTCTGTTTTGTTCTCACTACCCCACCATAGTCACTATAACTCTTCCTGGAAACAACTACCACTTTTCACTCCTTATCTTTGACTCAAGTATAATGAATAGACACCAATGTTCTGGGTAGTTGATTACCTTATATTCCCTGAGAATACTTAGTCATCTTACATTCCTGCTTGTAGTCCTATTTTATCTTGCCCTTTTGTTTTCTATTGCACACCACACTTGACAGGAGATTAAGGACTCATTGTAGGGGCCCGCAGTAACTGGCACCATGGAATTTGTCACCAATAATTATAAGTCCATTTCTTCATGAAATCATCCACAGCAGATAAATGAGTAAATGTCGCTTCCAAATCAGGTTATAACCCAACTGAATTCAGTACCAAATTTTAGCTCTATTGAGAAAAAGGAAAGAAGAATATGTCTGATCTCTGATCATGCTAACAGAGTCCTGAACTTCACTAGAATTTCTGGTATTTATGGAGTTCTCAGAAATTACATCATTTTAAAATTCACATCTCTTAGAATCTTTCACTTAGTGACATTTTATTTCAGCCAGGGTAGCAGTAGTAAATGCCTGTAATCATAATTTACTTGAGTTTCAATGTCATTGTTGGACAAATAATTTGTTATATATAATTATTTTGGGTCCAGTCCTGGTAGTCCAGGAGCCCTTCTTACATTCAATAAATATTTTCCAAAATTTAAAAGATAAAAATAAATAAAAATTAAAGGATATAAGGGTAAAAAAATAAAGACAAGCAATGAAAACATTTTATAGCTGTAGTTCCAGTGACATTTACAATTATATGGACTTCTGAGAGATTGGTAGGTCATGATCAGCAGAGAAAGAGTCTCATGGAGATAACTTGGACCAAAGACGGAAATATAGTGAAGTAAAGAAGAAAAGGTAGACAGAAATGGATCCTTAGGACACAGGAAGGATCTGAAATGAGAACTCAAGCCTACAGGAAGGATGAAGAGAGAGAGAGAGATGTCAACGAAGGGGAAGGGTGTGGAAGGTGCACTCTCGCCCTGAGCCCAGATTTGCTGCATGAAATATGTGACTTGAACCTACACATGTACCATGACTACTGGTGACACGAGCCCACCACAGAAAAACACATCCATGTAGTGGAGCAGTGAATGCAGCACACTGCAGTGGCTCATGAGTTATTCAGATTCACGCACCGCCCCCAAGAAAGGGTGATTGTCAGGTAGCCATCTTAGAAGGGGGCTCAGAACTCACAAGAGCTTCAGGCTCACTCCACCCAGTGTCTCCCAGGGATGGGATCAGATTGCTGAGCTCACGTTGTTTAGAAGTCAGGGAGCCAAGTTCAGACCATCAGAAGCCCCATGAGCTGTTCCAGACTGAGCAAATCTTGTTTGAGCATTGCATCCAGAAACCCACCTGAACTGCAGTAGCATCGTAGGTTCATGCTTCCTGAGAATAGTTTCCCAAGGATATGGACTCTGCCCACATTATCTGACAATAGAGGCACTCTTTGAAGGATACAAATATTTTCTTTATCTCTCATTCCTTGTTTCTTTGATTTTTAATTTCATTTTACTTTTGTTTATCTCATTTGCTTATTCTTGTTTTTATATCAGTGTGAAAGTTTCTAGGATTTTCTTTTTATCGTTGCTATTCTACTATATCCTTGTTTTTACTTTTCCTTCTCTCCTTCCCTTCTAGATTTTTCATCAGTTTTCTAAAGTTTGCATGGTTTTCCAGCCTTGCTTTTAATGTCTTCCTCTTCTATTTCTCTATTTTTTCCCTATAATCTTTAGATTTGTTCCCATCAGCATAAAATTATCATACTGAGGGCTTATTCACTGCATATAATTTTCCAGTTCATTTTACATCCTTCCTACAGTTGTATAACCATAAGTCTCCTTCCTACAGTTAAAGGTAACAAATTAATAGATAACATATTTTGTCATTCTCTAGGCTGTTTGGTGCTATTGTTATTGTGAATTTTTTACCACTATAACAAAGGTGATGTAATTGTTCAAATCAGTTGTTCTTCTTGGTTTACCAAGATTGAGATTGCTTAGGGGACATTAATATATATATATATATATATATATATATATATATATATATATATATATATATATATCAGTAACAAAGATCTAAGGGGTAGTCCTAGTAGGCAGCACCTTCCCATCTGCAATAAATTGAAGAGGTAAAATCTTTCAAAACATTCAAAATCCAAGAGAAGATACCTCTAAGTCTTAAAGGAAGTCAACTTTAAATAGGAGTAATTTCTGAAGGGTTCCGCATACTAGGAATAAAGTTAATTGGCATAAAACATTGTAAGCACAGTGCAAGGAATTAAACTTGGAAAAAAGAGAAAGGAAAAGACACTAAAAAAATGCAAACCCAAACTTCAAACTTAGCAACAGAACACTCTGAGGGCAATGAAGTTAAAAAATCCAAAAGCTACTTGCCTGGATTCTCTGAGCTGCTAACAGTGGAAGTAACAAAATAGATGAATGAAGCTCTAGACAAAAAATAAAATTAGGAATAATTTCTCAGATAACTGCAGAGAATGTGACTTTACACCAAATACACATAAAAATAGAGGAACTGAGGAAAATGATGAAAACCATGGAAAGTCCAACATAGGAAAGAACTGGAATCCATAAAACCGATAACCAGGAGATTAAAAATTCCACTGAAAGTATGCACAGCAGAATGACCCAAACTGAGGATAGAATATTAGACATAGAAATAAGGATGATGTTTACTTATCATGAAAATAAAAATTTCTTATATAGCAAGGGTTCACAAGAAATCAATCAAACAGTTCCTAGATGATGCAAATTACAACATAAGACTGAAAGCCAAAGAAAGAAGGAGATAGGACTAGTGAAATAAAAAAGGTTTTCACAGAAGTAATGACAAAAAAATTTTTGCAAGCAGGAAAAAGTATTTGACTTACAAATATGTTAGGTACATAAATCTTCAATTAGTCATGATTTTAAAAGTCTATGTGGGGGCCCGGCGGGATGGCTCAGTGGTCTGGGACGCCTGCTTGGGAGAGCTTGGGCGGCTTCAGGGGCCGCAGTTCGGTCCCCGGCACCACATGCCCTTGTGGCGGGCTGAGCCGGCCATAAAAGAAATGAGTGAATAAACAAACGAAGGTTCTGAAACAAGAAAAAAAAAAAAAAAAGTCTATGTGGTGTATAATAATCAGGTTTCCAGTGATTCAACACAAGTACAAAATATTAAAGGCTGTGATAGATAAGAAGAAAAATCAGTTATCATGCCTGGGCTGGGCCGACAGCTCCATGGCACAAGTTCCTGCCTGGCTAGTGCAAGGTCATGAGTTAAAAACCGATCCTGCAGAAATCCAGATCATTAACACCTACTTCAGGAGCCTGTGCTCTAATGCCATGAAAAGCACAAAACAGATTCCTAGATATATATGAATTACCAAAGCTGAATCCAGAAGGCATAAAAACTGTAAACCAATACCAATTAATGAAATTAAAATGCAATTAAAAACCTACCAATAAAGAAAAGTCTAGGTCCCGATGAATTCACTACAGAAGTCTACAAGAAATTTGGAGAAGCCTTTGTGCTGATGGCTATTTGATGAAATTGGAAGAGAAGCAACACTTTCAGTTCAAATTTCTGAACTCAAGACCTTAATTCTCAAATCAAGGAGAGGTCAGGCTGAAGTATTTAATACCCTAGAAGAAAACAACCACTAACCTAGATTGATATACCCTGCACAAAACTACCTCTGAAATTTGATGGAGAAACACCTATGGAAATTCATGAACACGAACTCACTATCCCAAAATGTTCTGAGGTGAACTCTATAAAGAAATATCAAGGACTGTGAATCTATAACCCCTAAAAGAATCAATCCACCAGGAAGGCAAGCAATTAAATGGAGGGAAAATATAGGGAACCGACAGTAGAACGTAATATGACAAGGATAAATCAATACATATTGGTTTTAATGAGCCATGTTAATTGCCTTAATTTACCAAAAAAAAAGAAGTTGAAAAATGAATGAAGAAGCAAGATCCAATAACATGTCACATTCATGAAAAATATTTAATTCAAAAAGGGATTTATAGACTAAAAGTCAAAGATTGTAAAATGAAATTTCCTACAAAAGGAATTTGGGTTAAAAAAAAAAAAAACAGGCATAGCTATCCTATTTGCAGAAAAGTAGATTTTAATTAAGGCTTATTAAAAAAGACAAAAAGGATACATTCCTTTACAGAAAACAATTCAAGAGAAAGTGATAATGATCATAAATATACACTCACCAAAAGTAGTGTACCCAAACATAAACGAATATTAATGGACCTTAAAAATTAAATAAGCATTAATACAATGATAATAGTTTTCCTCAGTACTCCACTAGCACAAGAAATGATCAACCAAAAATAAATCAACAATATAATTTCAGTGCTGAAACTAAATTTTGAACAAATGTACTTAGTAGATGTCTACAGAGTGTTCAACTCCACAACATCAAAACACACATTTTTTTAACCTCTGCCTAGTACATCCCCAAAGTAAACTGCATAGTAGCTCATAGTATATGCTTAAGTAAATGCAAAGGAACTGAAATTATCTCATGCATAGAATCAGACCATAGTGCAATGAAATTGGAAATCAATGCCTAAAAAAAAAAAACAGAAACCACAAGAACTTCATAAGCACATGGAAATTAAATAAAAACTTCTTAAACAGCTAGTGAATTACAGAGGAAATTAAAGTAGAAATTAGAAGACTCACAAACCCTTAGCCAAACTTATCAAAAAAAGAAAGAAAGGAAAAGAAAACAGGAAAGACTTAAATCCGTGCAATGAAGAATGCAAGGGGTAGCCGGGCGTGGTGACGCACGCCTGTAATCCCAGCACTCGGGAGGCTGAGGCAGGAGGATCAGTGCGAGTTTGAGATCAACCTGGGCTACAAAAGTGAGCTCAAGGCCAGCCTGAACTGCACAGTGAGACACTGTCTCAAAAAGACAAAAAAAAAAAAAAAAAAAAAAAAAAAAAAAAAAAAAAAAAAAAAAAAAAAAAAAAAAAAAAAAAAAAAAAAAAAAAAAAAAAAAAAAAAAAAAAAAAAAAGAATGCAAGGGGTGAAATCAAAATAAATGCAAAAATCCCCAATAATTTACTGGCAAACAGAATGTAAATCATCTAGAAGATTATAAAAGATTACCAAGTAGAGTTCATCCCGGGGATGCAAGATGGTTCACATATCCAAATCAATAATTTGATACATCAAAGCAACATAGGTGAGAAAGAAATCATACACTTAATGATTGCAAAACAAGATTTTGACTAAATACAGTGTCCATTCATGATGAAAGTGCTACAGTAAAACTTGGAATACCTGGTCTTTATCTCAATCTGGTAAATGTCACTTATGATAATCCAATAGCCAACATCATACTAAATGGACAAAAAAATGAAAGCTTTCACTCTAAAATGAAGAACAAGATAAGGATGTCTAGTGTCACCAAGCATTCAACATAATTCTGGAAACACTAGAAGGGGAAATTAGAAAGAGATGACAATGACATGATACTCTTCATAGAATATTTCAAAATCCACCAAATACCTCTGTATTTGCTAGTCAAATTCAGTTACACAGCTGGATAAAATTTTAGCACTCAAAAATCAATAGTCTTCTTGTATACAAATAACCAACTCACTAAAAGTAAACTTAAGGAAGCGATACCCTTCACAACACATGCAAAGAAAAAGGAGGTACCTGGGAATCAATCTAACCAAAGAAATAAAAGACGTGTTCACTGAAATCTACTATACTCTGAAAAAGATTGAAAAGGATATCAAATATTGGAAAGATGCTTGTTTTTCCTGGGTAGAAAGAATAGTGAAAATGGTCATACTTCCAAAACTTACATTCAGATTTAAGAAAACCTCAAGTGAAATGTATACAGCATATCTCACAGAACAAGAAAAAACAACTCTAATATTCAGGAGATCTAGAATACCAAAAGAAATTCTGGGCAATAAAAGCAAGGTTTAGAAAGATGAAAATTAAAACAAACTTGAGATTCTATCTCAGCTCAGAAAGAATGGCTGTTATCAAGAAATCAGTCAATAACAAATGCTGATAAATTTGTAAGGAAAAGGTACCCTTCTCCACCGTCAGTAGGAGTGCAGACTGGTACAACAGCTGCCTAAATCATTATGGAGTTTCCTTTAAAAAAATTAAAACTAGAGGTTCCTTTAGACTCAATCATTTCTTTTCTTGATATCACCCCAAAAGAATGAAATGCATCATGCCAAAGTGATATATGCACCCTCATGTTTACAGTGGCACAATTTGCAATAGTTAAACGTTAAGACAGACCAAATGCCTACCAACCAATGACTTGATAAAGAAGCATACATCAGCTATTAAGAAGGACCAACTTGAAACATTTTATGTAAATGTATGCACCTTGAGACCATATTGTTAAGAGAGATAAACTGAACACATGTGTAAATATCATGAAGTTTCTGTCATGTGAGAAATTTACAATTTAAATAAGAACCAAAATATGTAATAGATATTATGAAATAGGATGAAAATTTCCAAATAGGAGGAGAAATTTTGAGGTAGCAAAGGAGGAAGAAAAAAAATAAAAGAGAAAAATGGAAACAAACTTTTTGCATATAAGGAGGGTTAAAAGAAGTAGACCCAGTTTTTTGGGTCTTCCAAGTAGATTATCCTGTCATCTGCAAATACAAAAGTCACACTTTTTGTTATATAGGTCTTGCTTTCACTTGATCTTAACCATTTAGCAGTATAGTTTAACCGCGATGTATAAAAAGTAAAGCCATATTAACATGCTGAGCTGTAAAAGGCTCAAGTCAACAGCTTCTGACATTGCCAGTTCTACTGATAACCCATTACTATTATGGATTATTGGACTATACATACAGCCACTTTCTCTTGGATACATGAAAAGAAATATTTGTACTAATAGTGTTCAGAAAAGTTACCATGTCTGCATCGTGTACTCTGAGCAACTACTGTGAAGACAACAACATGCATTGTATTATTGTTGCTATCTTATTAATGTGATTTGAAACTGTCTTATTGTTATTTCTTTCTTATTAAAATTAAAAAAGTAATACATGGAGTTAAATAGAAAAGGAAGTAGACCCAAGCCTGTTCTGCCAGCCCTGATCCTGGGGTGTGCTGAGATTGCAATTGAGACTGGGTATCGAGGCCCACGTCTGTAATCTGAGTTCTTGGGAAACTATAAACAGGCAGATCCTAAGAGTCCAGTGTAGTAGTGAGACCCTGAACACTCTTCAGACCCTTCACTAAATATATATATATACACATGAATTAGAGGAATAGCAAAAAGAATCAACATATATCATGTATAGGTACAAATTCCCTGATTGATATGATCATTATATATCCATAAAATGTATGAGAAATTTTAATTAACTAAAAAATCATAACAATGTATGCCAATTCATTAAAATATTAAATGAAAAAATACCAGAGCAACCAAAGCTAGAAGTGACCACATTAGTCAGGAGACAAGGAGGAAGACTAAGAGGAGAAAAAGCAGTTTGATAAAAGGAGACTAAAATTATAGATTGTGTCAAGCTTCATATCCAGAACAGTGAGAATGGCAGAGATGTTTTCAGATGAGTTGTGTGATTCTTAGTTATGTAACCAAAGGCAGTTTAATGTGGCCACAGTCTTTGGGCAGGTGGATGGAAACTCCATTGGAAAACCCAAGGTCTTATGGAGTGAGAGGATTGTACCAGAGGTGAGACTGCTGTCTGAGTGCTCTTAAGTGATCATGTAATGTACCTTAAAAGAGGATCTGAAGCCATGTTTTAAAAGGCCAGCAGGGAAATAAAAAGCTTATGCATAAAGTCTGTACATACATAGTGGGAAAGGCCGAAATACAAAATAAAGTAGCTTAGCCAGTTTTTTTTCAGATCTGGAAGCAAATATGCAACTTAAAGGAGGTCAGGTTTCTCTCAGTTCATACTTTTTCAGTCCATGGTTCTTTGGCTCCAAGAAAGAAACTACGTGGCAGGAGAATGTCGTGGAGGAAAAGAAGCTCGATGTATGGCAGCCAGAATCCAGAGCAAGGCATGAAGAGGAGTCACGGAGGGAGATCATACCGTTCCAGGTCACGTCCCAGTGATCCACCTCCAGTCACCCCAGTAACGGCAAGTAAGCTTTACCACCCTATAGTCCAATCACCCTTCAAACGTAAGAGGAATTTGGGGGATGTTCTCTACCTACATCATAGTATGCAAATAGGACTTCAGTGTCTGATTAAATGCCATAATGCTTCTTCCCATCTTCCTTATTCTTTCTGGGTTGAACAGAGCTTGAAAGTTACTCATTAAACTTAACTTTCATACATTAATAATTTGTGAATTCAGGACCACAAAATATCTGCTAACATATGGTCCTAAATGTATGAGAAAGAATTAAATCTTTATAAGAGGCTAAGTACCTTGTGAATCCTGAAAACTCTTCATTTTGTTATTGTTATGTATGTCATTGCTAAAAAATGATATCAGCCTAGTTTTTCCTTCCCTTTGAATAGATTCTTTCCCTTTTACTGTAGCAATTCTACCTTTCAGATTTTATTTAATCCATCAGGTTCTTAAACTAGGGAGACAATATAATGTTTGCACATGGGGGTCTGATCTGTTTCACTTATGAGTATGATCTTTAGTTGCATCCATTAATCTATAAGGGTAGGCAGAAAATATATATTTATGTATGTAATTTATGTATGCATGCAGGATGACCTGGATAATTGTACGGTTGATTTCCACTGCTCTTCAGATGGGAGTAGTTGATGCTTAACATTTTTTTCTTGTCCATTGTAATTCCTTAAAACGTTTTTTCTTCTTAGGAGGCTGGGGGGATAGCTCCGTGGCACAAGTGACTGCCTGGCAAGGTGGTGAGTACAAACTCCGTCCTGAAAAAAAAAAAAAAAAAAAAAACCTTCTTTTCTTTTTTCTTTTCTTTTTATCAAGTTTGCATGCTTATATCTGGTAATCTGAACAACCAATCTTTGGACAACATTACGCAGTACAGCAACCATTGAATTCCTATTGTTTTCTTTGGTGAAGTTCTGTATTATTTCTAATGCTTTTTGTTGTTTGTTTTTTACTATTATATATTCTGTTTAGATAATAAAAATGATATCAATTATTTTTGTTGCTTTGTGTGTGTGTGTGTGTGTGTGTGTGTGTGTGTGTGTGTGTGGTAACAGGGATCAAACTCAGGACTTTGTGCTTGCCAGGCAAGCACTTATTCAATTGAGCTATCTCCCTGACCCTATTTTTATTGATTTTTTAAAAAAGTAAATTTATTTATTTGATGTAGGGTCTCATTATGCAGCTCAGCTCATGGTAATCCTCTGGTCTCAGCCTCTCCAGCCCTGAGATTACAGGAGTGTGTCACCATGCCCAGTTTTGGGGTCAGCAAGGAGTACCCAGAATGGCATGTAGCACTGGGGGTCAAACCTGGGTCCTTGCACTTGCCACGCAGGTGTTTAGACCGCTGAGCTATCTCCTCAGCACTGGTTTCAGTTATTTTTGGATATATGGTGTTTACAAGATAAAGTGATGATTGCATTAAATACATTTTAAGTCATCTTAATTTTTCTTCAAGGAAGTCATCCACTATTTACATAATCAAAGTAGAGGTATTACTGGAATGGATGAAACAGGACACAGATTCAACCTTAGAATGGCTACAGATGGCTGGCTGCCCTTGAGATGACTTCAGAAGTCCTCTGTTCTCAAAGCCAAAGACAGGGTGCGGATAGCAGCTCATACTCTCTTCTGCCTAGATAGTTTCAGTTTAATGGTTGCAATACTTATCAGAGAAACAGGGCAAGAAGAGTGGATGAGAGGTGAATATTCTCGACAGGATCAAAGCTTTTTCTAAAACCGTTTCACTTTTTCAAATTTAAGCCATAGGCATTATTAACTTAAATTGCCTCCATACCATCGTAGCCAGGTGCTCCAATACCGATTCTAACGCTGTCTAACCTTCTTCAGTATTTACATATTTCTCTGTTACTCAGAAACCACAATTCCTTTGCATTTCATAACAGACCCTCCTCATACTGCCAATTTCCAAATGCAACCATAACTTGGATCCAGCCTTAACAGATTTACTGTCTCCATCCAAAGCACTCCCTAGGCCAGACTCTGCTGAGCTCTACACATTTCTTTTTGAAATCTTTCTTTTGCTTAGTCAAGCCCCATATTATCGTTTTAAAAACTATGTAAGTTCTTTAATGTATTTCTTTGAATGTGTGCAACATTTATATCTAAAACTCCGGCAGCATGGGCCAAATAGCTCAGTAGATTAAAGTGCCTGCTTAGGCAGCCTCAGGAGCCAGGAGCTACATCTCCAGCCTTCTATGCAGGCCACGCCCCCCACGCACACTGAGATAGCAATTGAGACTGAGAACCAGGGATGTGTGCCTGTAATCCCCACACTTGGGAGGCTGTAAATAGAAGCATCGCTAGAAGTCTGATCTACCTAGTGAGACACTGTAGAACCTATAGACTCTGTCCTGAAATAGACACACGCACACACACACACACACATACAATAATAATAAAACTCAGTTATTCAGTTGTTTGTTTTTAAATATTATTTCTGTGTCTTTTCTGAAATATACAAGATTCCTGTATATAAACCAGACTATGTTTTATTCTTTTATTTTCATCTTTCCACACCACCAAACAGTATACCTTCTGGACATCCTATTCATTGCAGGAAATCAATAAATATTTCTTTTTGAGAGCATTGATTTCAGTCATTAGGAGAGAATCTCTGTGACTTAAAGATGAAAAAAACAGTGTCTAGGGTTAAGAAGATAGCTCAACTTTCTAAGTGCCTATCTGGCAAGTGCAAGGACCTGAGTTAGGTCCCATGCCGTGCTGCCCCTGAAGCTTGGAGGCACCTGGTAGACCAGCAGAACCAGTTCTGGTGGTGCACAACTGCAATCCCAGCACTGGGGAAGCTGAGACAAGAGGATCATTAAGAGTATGAGTCTGAACTGTGTAGCAAGACCCTGTATCAAACAAACAAACAAACAAACAAACAAATAAATAAATAAATAAATAAATAAATAAGTTTAAATAATGGTTTCCAGTTTAGTCACAAGTTGCTGCCAAGCCTGCAAGCGGACTGCCCTCCTCCTCTTTTCTTTCCACCTGTAATTGCTGAGCTCTGACTGTCTATGAGGTGTATTGGATCTTTGTGTTTCTGAGGTTATGCACTGGAGACCCAGTACTTCCTGGCATACTGTTGATGTTCTATTGCTGTGTCTCCAGGGCACTCTGGAAGTGACATTTGAATAAATGTGTGAATGAATACCTGAATGAATAAATTCCCAAACATCAAGCAAAGGATTTTATGTTGTTTAACAGGAGAAAGTCTTTCATGAATCCACCCTTAACTCCAACCTCCCCTAGCATTTCATTCTACAATATTTTTTTTTCTCTTGAAACCTCCTTAGGTTTTCCCCATTAGGACTAACAATTTAGGTCATCCTTAGCTCAGGGTTTCTCAACAGTGTGACTGACACATTCATAAAGTTCCTGAGTCATCCTCCACCTCCTGTGGTAACAATCGGATAGGGTTCACCAGAGTTTCTGAGTCAGGATTCTGTCTGGTAGGCAGGAAGTAACCTTTCTGTCCACCTCACTGTGCGCTATAAATATCATTGCTAGGTATAAGTACCATGATGTGTGCAGAAAGAAACAATGGGCACTGATGTTTAGTTTCTGAGATATTGGGGTAACTCGTAGCCACTTCCTCCACAGTGGTATTCTTGTGTGACTGTGAAAGGAAAGCAAGAAGTTAGGACCAAAGAGCAGCAGAATCCTACTGTTCCTTCTGTGACTGCATTACGGCCAACATTCTGACAGGTGGAATATTTATATGGTCTGCGGTCCACGTGGAAGTACATGAAAAAACTATAAAGTGTCCTATTAATGAACAACCTGCATACCCAGTAGAAACCAAGGCAGCTTTGCACAGTGACTCATGAGCGCCATATACTCCTCCAATTGCACAGAATTTGAGAAAGCATACTTTGCTTTAAGGTCCAAATAGCAAAACCATCTAAAAGGATAGACGCCAACAAGTGTTGCTCTAACCCTCTAACCTACGTGCTCCTGTGGATTCCTCACCAATCCCTGATAGGCATGACCCTGAACAATTTTTCCTGTATGATGACTATGTTCTTGTGCGACCCCAGAAATGACCAGCAGTGTTTATCTCCTGTTCTTACGCATAAATCGCCTGCAGTATACTCTGTTTTCACCTCACTTTATCTTTTCTGAATAATACATGTTGATGATAGTTGCATTTTCTCATACAAAAGTTCTTGGTCATGTCAAAATAATAGCACCATCGCATTTCCGTGTGCCTTTAATTTCAGCAGTACTTTGTGGAAGGTTCTTGTGTCGTCTTCCAGTTTTTGTTATTAAAAATAGAACTGTATGAAGCATCCCTGTGTCTGAGTCATTTCACAGACATTACATACAAGCTTTTAGCAGGGGAATTCCTGGGTAAATGTACAAAAGCACACATAATTTGGGTATAGATTACTAAATTTTCATCAAAAGTTAAAGTATGTTATTTTATACACTGAGATAAAATGGATGAAAGTATGCTTCTCTATAACCATCTCAATTTTAGCCTATTCATAAATATTTGTGAATGTGAAAACCAAAACATTATATCTTTTCACATTTTTTAATATCAACTCTTGTTTAGTATGTGTGTGGTGATAGTTTGTCTTATGTTAAAAGAAACCTATGTTTTTATACTACTGGCTTGAGTTCCATCTCACCCTGCCCCCCATACAGCAACTACCTTAAGAAAAGGACAGCTTTTTCCTTTTTCTGTTTTTTTTTTTCGCATCTAATTCCTGTTCCTATAATATGGTCTAGAGCAAAAATAAATAAATAAATAAATAAATAAATAAATAAAATTTTCAACAACTGTCATTTTCCCAGTATTTCATAACATTTTAGTTATACTTAATATTATTGTTTCTAACTTTTAACTAACATTTTAAAATAATGTATCATATTCAAATATAAAGTAAAATATTTATATGAATACAATCTTAACATGATTGAATTTTTGAGAAACATGATATTTTCTCCAATATTACCAACACTACTGTGACTTTTAAACATGATGAACCCTGTTCTTAGTTTCCTAAAACCTTCTAACATAAGTCATGGTAGATATAAATTTTCTTCTAAAATCATTATATCCTTGATTGTTCTTTTCTTTTCTTTTTTTTTTTTTTTTGTCTTTTTGAGACAGGGTCTTGCTATGCAGTTCAGGCTGGCCTTGAGCTCACTTTTGTAGCCCAGGCTGGTCTCGAACTCGCACCAATCCTCCTGCCTCAGCCTCCCGAGTGCTGGGATTACAGGCATGCGCCACCACGCCCGGCTCTTGATTGTTCTTTTCTTTTGCTCCATTCTGAAAACAGAGCGAGTGCTGGGTAAATTCTCTCCACAGATATGCAGTGACACAGAAGGAACAGAGAGCTCACTGGAGCATAGCAAGGCCACCTGCGGAAGTCTAAATCCTTTGGTATGTATTTCTGTGCCAACTGATTCTAGATAATGTTTATAATTTCTGTGCTCAACGATCTTTGGCAGAGTAATGCTGTACTGAGCTGTCACTGCACAGGCATTCCATACTACCCAGTTAATACAACATATGCAAGTAGGGAACTGTATCCAGCTATGTAAGTGATGTGGAAAGTCTGTCACGGAATATGGCTCCCAAAAGAAGGATGTAGAAGAATAGACAAATGTGAAGAGGACATGTGGAAGAATAAAAGCAGAGTTGACATGACCACTCTGAGCAGAGTGCATAACGAGGAGTCCATGCTTCATTTGAAGAATCGAGAGATGAGGAATCTGTGCTGACTCTGAAATGCAGACTAAAACATGGGTATCTTGCTGCTTGGGAAGGACACAGATGCAGTAACATAGCGAAGAGAGTCTGCAGATAGCCACCCTGGTGAATGCCAGGTATTGCAGAGGCAGTGGGATTCAGGACAAATGCTGAATATCAGTGATCAGGATTCTCGAACTTTCCAAATACTGATGAGACAATTTCCGTAAACAAGTATCTTTTCTTTTTCTCACTCAAAAGTTTTCACTCATCAAGAAAAAGCTTTGCTGAGTTTATATTAGCATATTAAATATTTTATTTCAATTCAATATGATGCTTGTTAACTTATGATTACCTCCTCACCATAAAATTAATGTAGCACCTTGCTTGTATCCATCTCTGTCTCTGAAAAAATCGAAGTATATTTGGATTTCTAAATTATTTCAATACTGTACTTCTAATAGATAATTGTTTTACATGAGTTTTCTTAAATTCATATGCATCGAAGTGTACACTGGGACTGGAAAATTAACTGAGCTCAAAGATGCTAAAATTACAAATTTTGGTTAAAGTAATAAAGTTATGAATATAATTTAAAATGGTCATGAAAGCATTGGCCAGTCTCCCTGAACTGAGAACTGTGCTTGAGCCATTTGATAAACAATAACTTGGAAAATGAATAGATGACTGAGGACACTATGAAAGTGGGACTGCAGCAGGAAAGAGGAAATAGAAAGGATAAGAGAAGTAACGGTAGTTTGCTAGTATATAATGCTAATGGGAAATAAAGTTAGTTATGATGACTAAGACATCTCCTAGCAAAGAAGATTTTCAAGAAGTTGATCTTGACTTGGAAGTATACCAAGTGGTATTCTGGGACTGGGAAGATCATTCAGCGGTCTAAGCACTTGCCTGGCTAGTGCAATGACCTGGGTAAGATCACTGGAACCACATGACCTGCTGGGCTCCACCACCAAGAGGGCCACTGAAACCAGGTGTGGTGATACATGCCTGTAATCCCAGAACCAGGCAGGCTGAAAACAGAAAGATCATTACCAGTCTGACCCTGTAATAAATAAGTACATAAATAAATAAATAGATAAATAATTTTTTTTAAAAAGATGTTACCCTATACTCATGCTTTGAGATATGTAAGTAGTCTTACTGTCTTTCTCTCTCTTGCTCTCTCTCTCCCCCTATCCTTTTCTTTTTACACTGGGGATTGAACTTAGGGTTTTGTTTTGTTTTTTTTTTCATCGAGCTACATGCCCAGAAAAAAAAAAAAAAAAAAAAAAAATATATATATATATATATATATATATATATATATATATATGTGTGTGTGTGTGTGTGTGTGTGTGTGTGTGTGTGTGTGTTTGTGTGTGTGATAAATGCAGATGCTTTCACTAAATTGTTTAGGCTGGGCACAAACTTAACAACTTCTAACAACTTCCCCCTCGGGGGAAAGAAGACCTGAAAATACTAGAATTTCAGGTATGTAACACAGATATTGCCATTTTAACAGATGCCTCTGTGATAATTGCGAATCTGTAGGGGCCTGGAGGATGTACTATCCCTACAATAAAATTATAGGACCCAAAAATGAAGTGTGGAAAGTTGTTTGTCAAATAAAGCATATGTGTTTCACGTCCCTATGTCCAAATTCCTGCCCCAGAGGGACTCATATTGAGAGCTGATCTACCCAGCTCCAGGGAACAGAAAGTGCAGAGCCCCAGGGAGACCTCATTTCCAGGAGCAATATAACTAGGGAAGTGTATTGGGGAGGCAGAAAAAATGCCATGGTGAATCCAACAGTTTCTGTTGTCATTGAAGCGTCAGGTAATGGGCAAGGATTGTACAGAAGAGAGGGAAGTAGCTAAAGAGGAAGACAAGGAGGTGGCCTCAGTCTTGCCTGAGTGATGTCTATTAGGATGCAGAAATGAAAGTCTGAGAACACCGACATAGCCCACACACCACAGTAATCTGACAAATGTCTTTTAATGACTTTCTAGATTCATAGACTAAGAGACTTGTAAATAGCTTTCTAAAAAAAAATCACTTTTTGTTTTCATTTTGAATTAGAAGAAAGTGTGGTAGAGAAGAAATGTTAAATCCTAGTATTCATTTCTGACAAAACACGTTTACAAAGCTAAGTACCCAAACAACAGTTGGGTGCTTTTTGACTATATTTCTTCCCAATTCATTTTCTTCTCGCCCCAAACCTATTGGAACTACGGATGCATGCTGCCTTTTGGCATCCTTCCAAACAATGTATCTTGTCTGCTTTTCAATTATTCACTGTGTGTTGTAGTCCTGAGCTGTGGGAAAAGCCAGTTCAGTTCCCCCAGTTATTTATTCCCCTTCAGCCTTTAACAAGAACATTGCTAAATTCCAGAGAGTCTTCCTGAGGGAATCTGAGGAGTCAACTTTTATTGTTTTTTTTTTTTTTTTTTTTTTTTTGTCTTTTTGAGACAGGGTCTCGCTATGCAGTTCAGGCTGGCCTTGAGCTCACTTTTGTAGCCCAGGCCGGTCTCGAACTTCCATCGAATCCTGCCTCAGCCTCCTGAGGGATGGGATTACAGGCGTGCCCCACCATGCCCGGCTTAGGACTCACCTTTTAGAGAGTGTGTTTCCCTTTTTGACCATCCAGGGTGGCTGGTTGTTGAATATAGAGTATCCAGTATGGGTGAATACTTCAAACTATTATGGAATATTTCATTTGAGAATGTAGCAGTGTCAGTAAGAGACAGGTTTTGGTTTTGTTTGTTTGTTTTTGTATTCTAGCAGGGGCCAGAGGAAGAGGAGCCTAGGGCCTGAGATTCTGAAGCTGCCCAACAGGACAATCGCTTCTCTGAAGCAAGGGACCCGAACTCTTCTTCACCTCTGTCAGCTGCAGAGTTTAAGTAAACCATTTCCAACTCGTCTCATCTAGCTCCTCCTTTGCAATGTGAATGGGACTGATTTGATAATCTAAATTCTTTTCTGGCTTTTGCATTCTTGTTTTGATTCTTCTTTGTTCTTTTGGTTGAGGAGGAAATTTCTCAAGAGGAAGGGTCCTGAAGTCCCACACCTTCTTCCTTTACCACTCATTCCTGGAATCATGGATCACGTCAACCGCACCTGGGTCCAGACTTTTGTCCTTGCTGGATTTACTACCTCTAGTACCCTAAGACCTCTTGCCTTCATGGGAACCCTGTGCATCTATCTCCTCACCCTTACAGGGAACTTGTTCATCATTGTTCTGGTGAAGACAGATTCTGGGCTCTCCACACCCATGTACTTCTTTATCAGTGTCCTGTCCTTCCTGGAGCTCTGGTACGTCAGCACCACGGTGCCCACCCTGCTGCACACCCTGCTCCATGGGAGCTCACCCATCTCATCAGCCACCTGCTTCACACAGCTGTATGTTTTCCATTCTTTGGGACTCACCGAGTGCTACCTCTTGTGCATCATGGCACTGGACCGCTACCTTGCTATCTGTTGCCCACTCCACTACCATGCCCTCATGAACAGACAGGTGCAGCAGTGGTTAGCAGTGACAGCTTGGCTGGCTGGCTTCTTATCTGCACTTGTGCCAGCTGGTCTTATTGTGACTCTGTCCTACTGCTTTAGACAAATCTCCCACTACTTCTGTGACCTGGCACCCTTGATGCGCTTGGCTTGTGTCAACACAGGCTGGCATACTCAGGTCTATATTGTAGCAATTGGTTTGATCAACACCTGCAATCTTGTTATTATTTTAGGGTTCTATGGAGGCATCTTTAAAGCTGTGCTGAAGCTGCCATCAGCTGCCAGTCGTGCCAAGGCCTTTTCTGCCTGTTCCTCCCATGTTATAGTAGTAACGCTCTTCTATGGCTCTGCTTGGATTGTGTATGTGGGCCCACCTGTGGTGCAGTCTGAGGGCAAAGACAAGTTTATTGCTCTCGTTTATGCTTTTCTTACCCCTTTTCTCAACCCTATTATTTATACTCTTCGTAACAGGGAAGTAAAAGAAGCTGTCAAAAGGGTCACTCGAAGAATTAAGGGTGAAATGAAGAAACCCTGACCTTGCATTTGACTATGAGCCATGTACTTGACAATTGTATTTTAGATTGTTCACTAAGAAAATTTTAAAAATTATATCAATTGATTGTCATATGTGAAAAAATAGACTGAGTTTTGGAGATGGAAAAATTGAGACGTGTAGAGAGAGAAGAAATATAGTCTCACAAGCTTCTAATATGAGCAAAAGATGAAGAAATAATAGCAACAGTAAAGAATCAAGTGCAATTCTTTGGACTAAGAAATTTGGAAAGAGTTTGAATTATGGTGAGAGAATCTGAAGAAATAAAACTGATTATTAGGCTATGATCAATATTAAATTCTTGGAGATGGGTTAAGAGGGTATAAACTGAAGTCAGCCAGAGGAAAAACAAGGGGCATCTAGGGTAAAGAGTCACGCATGAATTGGTGAGCTAGGAAACAAGGTCGTTAGGAGTGTAGAACTGAGGGTCTCTGTATAATCCTACAGTTAAAGGATGTCTACTGTAACCAGAAATTTTATTCTCTGTTACGGAAGGGCAGGAGATTGGAGTTGGACCTGCTCAGTGAATAGAGTAAACAGAGTTACACACACACACTCTGCACTTTGAATTTGAAATGATCAGCCAACTAGAAAACATCACTGTCGGAGTCTCTTGTGTGCAAAGCTTTCTCTGGGAATGAAGACAAGATATAAAACGTAAGCACATTTCCTGTTTTTTAGGAAGTTTCAAGTTTGACTCGAGGATCCTCCACATTCTCCCCCTCCCCCTGGTACACATGTCCACGCTCTGGAGCAAGCGGTCACAGAAACACATTGCACAACCCATTTCCTCCCTGTGAATCTGCGGCAGCAGACAGGCTTGAAAAATGAGAAATGCGTGGATTACCACAAGCGGCTGAGTAAAACCAAAGCATGTTTCAGAGAAGAAAGTCACTCTGACCTTTACTCCAGTAGCCTCAAGTTTGGAATCCTAGTGCTCTGAGGGCCCGTGTGACCTGAAATTGTAGGGGTTTTTTTTGAGAAATTCTGTGTCTGGGATAAAAGGACTGCAGCTGTACTGGGGAGAGGGGAGATCATTTCAAGAAACAGGAATTCTGCAGAAAGCAGTATTATGTTTTTAAGTTTTAGTAAAATAGTAAATGAGTGTATGTTTCCTACTTTTGAGTAATGCTTTTGAAATGTTCCAAACAGAAGATAGCATGGTGTTTATTTTAACTAATTTAAAGACAAAAAATGAACATGATGGAAAATGTGCGTGGGATGACACATAGTAGCATTGATCACCCTCTAGATTCAATAACCTTGATTCACACCATGAGTGCTTCACAATCTCAAGTTGTTACGTCTGTACAGATTGTTCGATTTGAGATTTTTGTATAAAACGGTAATCTCAGGTAAGTTTTTCATATATATATATATATATATATCCACCATATTCTCTGCTGAGATATTATGTAGAGTTTTAGTAAAATGAAATTGATTTTAATATCATTAGACCCTAAAGATTAATCTTGTGAGGGAGAAAAAGACTAAGAGCAGGAATCCAATACGTGATTCTTTTTCTTGTACCAGTCCTAGGAAGTTTTCTTTTGTGTGGCTAGTTTTAAGTCTTAGGGTAAACCAACATCTAACTTTAAAAGACCTACTTCAAGTAAACACTATTTACAGAAGGGTGAATGCCACCAGGAAGGCAATAAATCTCTGAATTGTTGACATAAGAATCATTTTACAAGTCATCTGGCTAAAATCTGCCTGTCTTTCAAGAAGAGAAAAACTAAAGAGAAAATAATAGGAAATGTTACTGAGAAACTTAGGGTAATGGCACGGTCTTCTAGCTCTTCATGTTGCACCATAGTAGCAATCTCTAATTTTCTCTTTCTGTAAAGTGATAAAGCCTGCGTGCATCACTAAGTGGGAATGGGAGGAAAAGCAGGCTTGTGAGGCACGAGCTTCCTCTGACAGACTGTGTCATCCACAAGGAACCCTCACTTCTGTAGCCAAAGTGTTCTGCCGGGAATTTTCCAAGGCTTACCTGGGAATTGTTGACATAAGAATCATTTTACAAGTCATTGTGTTACTGCTCCCTGTCCATGAAACAGTCGAGGTTGTATAAAACTAATTTTTGTCTTCCAATATTGAAGAATAAATTTGAGAATAAAAGAAAGTAGGAGAGTTTTGTTAAAAATAATAATAAGAAGAAAGCTCTTGGTGACTATCTACAGTGGGAAAAAGAACTGAAATGTGCATTCTTCTTTTTTTTTTTTTTTTTTTTTTTTTTTAGTGAAATGTCTGCAGGTCTCATGGGATCTGAGATTGGATTTGTAGTGATCCTCCTGCTTTCATCCTCCCCAGCACTGGGATTACAGGAGTGTGCCACCATGCCCAGTCTCAGTGCACATGGGAGCAGGACCAGCTGGGCTTGTGGTACTCGGGATCGATTCCCAGTGAACCACATTTGCCTAAGCAGGTGCTTTAGCCACTGTGCTATCTTGCAGGCCTCAAGTGTGCATTCTTGGTCTTCGTCATATAGAGCGGTAGAGCATGTGTGCATGTTTGGGTGTGAAGATAAAATAAATTAGTTCAAAATAATTAAAGAAGGGACTGGTTGTTTTGCATTACTAATGTTCTCCAGTTCAGTCCAGAAGTCTGGGTTCAGAGACAGAAATGAGCTGTTCCAGCTGGCATCTAATTTAGCATACCTTGAATGAATTTTTCATCCTGGAATAGAATCCTTGTTTCTCTAGTCTTGTCCTAACATTTTCCGTTTTTCTTGGGTCTTCTTTTACATTTTTTAACTACTCAATTCTTGATTCACTGGGTTCAATTATGTCTTTTCTCGGTCTGTATGTCAGCCTGCCTTTTTTTACTGGCCAGGCCTATCTGCTGCCATTGACCAGATTGAAGGATGCCATAGATATAGGTAAAAAGGGAAAAATAATTTATTCAAAGCTCGTTCTTAAGAGATGAAGGGGCCTACTTGCTTCACATCACCATCTCACTGTTTACAGGTGAGCAAAGGTCTTTGGTAAAACAGAACAGAGGAGAAGGGAGAGCACAGAGCCGCAATGCAATCTTCACATTCGCTTTTTTCATTTTTAGCCATCTTCAGTTCTTTGTTTCTTCTCTTTCTAAAGAAGCTGGGCTCCAGCCTTCCTGCTCTCAGCATACTTTCTTCCAAGTCTGGGCTAAGGAAAGGTGACGGAATTCCTTTATAGCTACACTTCAGGAATCTACTTCTTTCTAAAGGAAACTAAACAAAAAACAAATTAAAAAAGACAGAGGCAGAGGAGATAGCTCCTTGGCGCAAATGCCTGTGTGGCAAGTGCAAGGTCATGAGTTCGAACCCTAGTCCACCCCCCCCCCAAAAAAAAGGAAAAAAAGGAAACAAAACAACAAACTACTCACTTTTAAAATTCCACTTTGTAGTGCAGGTTACAAGTTTTCCTTCTTCTTTTCAAGCTGTAAGTCTTGAGAGCCTTGCGGTTGCTTGTTTTGGTTGGATTAACCCATTCTAAAGCCCAAAGAAAGTGTAGCCAGATGCTTGATGCTTGGACTTGAGAAAGTATCCCTAAAAGTTTTGAAGTCAAATGCCAAACAAAGGCCAGGTCAGGGGTTATCTAACCATTCCATCCGCTAACAGGGCTTTTTGATTTTAGGAAAGCATGAATAAGGCCCCCTTTTCATAATGTCTGTAGCTTTATTCATTTTGATAGAGTTGACACACAGATGACTCAGAAGCTTGCTGCTTTCACTCCTTGTCTCTGAGTGTAGTTTTTTTGATGCTGTTATTTGTTTTTTTTTTTTTTTTCTTTTACTGAAGGCACTGCCAATTAACACTCTGTAGTCAAACTTTTCCATTGTTTTGTTAAGTTGAGGTGCTGGAAACAAAAATCAATTTTCAGTAAACAAGTCTTGATGAATAATTTGAAAGTAGTTTAGAATGAGACAAAGGTTGTTTAAAGCAGAAGAAATTTAAACCCTGATGAACTCATTGACATAAGTAACTGCATGGTCAGTGGATACAGCAAGTTCTTGTTTGTACTTGCCAAAAATCTAGAGAAGAACAAGGAAAGAGGTTATGAATATTATCTCAGCCAAAGTTACTCCAAAGAACCTTTTTTTTTTTTCCTTATATTGGGCATCACACTCAGAACCTTATACTTGCTAGGCCACAAAGAAGCTTTTCAAGGACAGATGGATGAAATCAGAGTGTATTTTCAGTTACACAGGCCATGATATATGTCAATAAAATCACTTTTAACTAAGTCACAGATAACTATAACTTTTGTAGTGAGCTGCAAAGTAGCACAAGCCCTTTTACTTTTGAGTGATTTACAAGAGCTCACACACACCACCAGTGACAATCTATGTGTTAAAATTTCTTAAGCAAAAGTGGTTTTTATGTGGATAAATTGTTCAAGAATTGAAGTCTATATTGGCTTATTGAGAAAGCTCAAATGCTCAGAAACATCTTTCGTGTCAGAATGACTTAGACAGGTCTAAGAAACTCTACTGCCCATCCAAGGATAAAGTTTATAAAAGAAAGACAAACAAAAGCATACCAGAGCAAAGAAAAACAAAGGAATACTTTAACACAAACCAAATCAAACCAAACCAAACTAAGCCAAACCAAACCAAATACCTACCTAGAAATGTTTTTTTCTACCATTAAATCTCTTCTCTCCCTTGTCATGCTTCAACATGACTTGTACTAGGTCCAAACAACGATAAATGTGACAGTACTTGCCTTACTCCAAACAGCTCTGATGACCAGTCAGTGACCCTAAATGACTGGCAACAGGTCCAGGATGGCACCGAAAGGTGAAGATCTTTACTTCACCCAAGAGCACCTCCAAATGACCTAAAAGAAGGTTCAAACTGTCGAGACAGTAGATCCCATCCCTGGAGTTCATGTTCCAGTAGAAAATCGGGGGAGCTTGGGACCTCTCAAATCACACAGAACTTAGTGCCTCTGGCATCTAGAATGTTTGAAATGTTACATATATTTCACCTATATCACTTTCATGGTAACCAAAACTGTTACCAACCTTTTAGGTTCATATATTCTGGTTTTTCTGCTTGCTGCTGACCAAATTGTAAGAGACCATAAACCTGAGTAAAAAATAAAAGTTAAATTTTTTTTTAAACCTTTATTCTATGCTAACTCAAAGGAAGAGAGGTTTATTTTATTTTATTTTATTTTTTTAACTCACCATCTCAATGATTACAGCTGAGCAAGAGTCCTTTGTAGGGGAAAACAGAAAGACAAGGTAAATATACCTATCCACTCTCCCACTTCTAGCCAACTTTAGTTCATCTTCTCTGGAAAGAAACTGGGCTCCAGGCCTCTGGTGCTTGCATCTGTATGTTTTGTTGAGAAGGGTTTTTGTTTGTTTGTTAGTCTGGCTCAGGCTACCTACTTAACGGTGGGTGTGGGGATTGAACTACCACCCCCTGTGCCTGACTGGGATTGCCTGCGCAGGTGCTTACACTACTGAGCTAACTCGAGAGCTCCCTGTATGTTTTGTTAACTCATCTGGGCATGGGAGAAGTGGAGAAAGCTGCTTATACTCTAGGTTTCAGGAAGCCACTTGTCTCTAACAGAAAAAAAAAACATATAGCTAACTTATAAAGTTCTATTTTGCAGTGCACTCTGACTACGCTCTGACTATATTTTCATAATAACTAAAGTAAAATACTGTACTACCACTACTTTCCTTTTTCAAAGTACAGTTGGGCTCCATACATCTCAGAACCATGTCATGTTACTTTTGTTTTTTGAGAGAGAGAATTTCTATGCAGTTCAGGCTGGCTTTGAACTTCCTTTTTAACACAAGCTGGCCTCAAACACAGCAATTGTCCTACTTCAGCCTCGTAAGTGCTGGGATTATAGGCATGTACCACCATGTATGGGCTTCCATGCTTTTGATATATGGATGATATATAACCACCAAATAATCCAAATAATCCAAGAAAAATAGTATAACTTTCAGAATCCTAGTCAAGTTTGTTCTTTCCAAAATTCAAGAATGAATTGTAGAAAGAGTGATTAATAGCAATATTTATTAGAGAATGAAAGTTTCTGTCTAACAGAGACAGAAGGGGTTCCAATTGGTTCCCTCTTCTCAAAGGAGTTTTATAAAGCAAAACCATGAGGTGAGGGGCCTCTATGGTGGGAAAAACTATAATTAACTAGTAAGATTAGAAATATAGTTGCTTAGGTAACAATGACCAGTGGGAAATAATAAGCTAGATGAGAGGATGGACAAAACTGTGGTGAACTAATAAGATAATGCATATAATCAGTTAATTTCATTGAAATCAAATGGGGAAGCAAATCAGTTAGCAAATGTGCATGGGAACAGGGACATTCCAGAAAGGAGGTTTCAGTCCCCTACCCAAGGTGATCAGTTACTATTGTTCCTACTTATTGGAAGTAGGAGTAATCATTCTTTGTTTTGTCTTGAGGTTGGGCCTTTAGTGAAAGCACTTACTCTCTGTTTAATGTGTCTTCTGCCTTGCCTCTCTTTGAGAGTCTAGACCTGTCTGACAGCCTAGGTATTTCTACCTAACTTAGCTGTCTGCAGTATGCTTGCTTAAGCTTTTGGTGCCTGATTACACAAGGGTTCATGATTACAAATTCACATCATGTATACTTACCCATTATATGTTTAGTTTCACACTAACACACCCACAATAAAAAAAGACAAGTATCTTCCCAAAATCTGTTAGTATCTGGACTACGAGCGTTTAACTCTACTGCGATAAAGGAAAGAAGGACATTGCTTTTTGTTTTTTGTTTTCTAAAGACAGGATCTGGGTATGTAACAGAGTCCTCATTCCCTAATATCCCTAATATCCCTAAAAGCAGGGAAGTTGTCAGGCGTATTATGACTATAGGGGCCAGACCCTTTCTGATCTTTTATTTAGGTCAGTTTTTACTTAAATGTAAACTTGCAAGAGAAAATCAATTTAATTATGATTCATGTGCATATAAATTCATTCTTAGGTAACTTTCTCTTGTTTGCAGTCATGAAGTTCTAAAAGTAATATAGAGGATTTTTTCCCTGTATTTAGGATAGGTTCTACAGGGTGTACAGAGTCTCACTATGTAGATTGGACTCCTAGTTATCCTCCTGTTTTCAGCCTCCCATGGCGCTGGGATTACAGGCATTCGCCACCACGCCCAGTCTCAGTCCCCATTTCAGTGCGTCTCACGGGCGGGGCCAGCACAGCACACCAGGGATCAAATCCTAGACACTGTGGCAGGGTTTTTATAAATGATTAATCCATTTGTTTGCTTCCCCTCGTAAACAACTGGCAAAATGTTTTTCAGTTCCTTCTAACAATGGAGATATTGCTTATTCATGGTATCGATATAGGGAAAAGAAACTCTCTAGCTGCTAGATGTCCAAAATGTTGAGTTCATGTTCTTTAAGTTTGAAGAAGGGGCTGGGGAGATAGCTCCGTGGCACAAATGCCTGCCTGGCAAGTGCAATGTCGTGAGTTTGAACCCTAGTCCTGCAAAAAAATAAATAAATTAATAATAATAATAATAATAATAATAATAATAAGAAGAAGAAGAAGAAGAAGAAGAAGAAGAAGAAGAATTGAAGAATACATTCTAGGAAGAAAAGAAGTTAAGAGCAGGACAATATTTTTTTTAATGTATTTGGGACAGGGTCTCACTACATGACTCAGACTCATATTCTCCTGTTTTCAACCTACCCAGTGCAGGGATTACAGAGGACTGAATCTGGACTCTGTCCCTGGTTCAGGGTGTCCTGGGGCAGGGCTGGTGAGGAATACAGGACCAGCAATCGAAACTTGGTCCCTGTGCTTGCCAAAGCAGGCACTTAGTCCACTGAGCTATTTCACCAGCCCTAAGAGTAGGACAAAATTAATGAGCATAAGAAAGCATCTAAGAAGGACCGAAGGGGGGCACAGAGAGTGGACTACCCACCAACTCTACTTCTCAAGGGCATTTATTGTGCAAAGCCTCCAGGTGAGGTGGCTTCAAGGTGGGACAGAACCATAATCAATCAATATATAGTCACTTAAGCAATATTGATCCAATGGAAAGTCATAGGACAGGAGTGAGGTGGAACAACACTGATCATCTAATAAGTATGCAGCTAGTATAGTCATACAGTTGCTAAGGTAACATTGATCAAATGGGAATCAAATGGGGAAGCAAGTCAGGTAGCAAGTGCACATGGGAGGGAGAAGGGCTTTCCTGGAGGGATGGGTTAAGGGGGTTTGGTCCTCCACCCCAAAGTCATTGATGCTTACTTACACTATCAATCACTGTTGTTCATCCCTAGGGAAAATATGAGAGTCAGTAGTTCTTTTTCTTGAAGCCTGGCCTTCAGTGAATGTTTCTAGCTATAGTTGTTTTCTTCTTCCTTTTTCTAATGTGTTTATACAAGGTCTACAGGATCTCACTACTAGATTGGATTTGTACTGATCCTCCTGTTTTCAGCCTCCCAAGCACTGGGATTACAAACCAGAGCCACCACACCCAGTCTCAGCTGAGTCTCAGTACACCCTGGGGGCGGGGCCAGAACGCAGTTGTTTTCTGCATTGATCTCTCATTGGTCCAATCCTATCTGGTCACCTACAATATTGCTACCTCACTTAGCTATCTATAATAGTATAAATGAAACTCAAGGGGCCCGGCAGGATGGCTCAATGGTCTAAAGCGCCTGCTTAGGAAAGCTTGGGTGACTGCAGGGACCACGGTTCGATCCCGGGAAACCACATGCTGCGCCAGCCCTGCCCTCAGGGCAGGCTGAGCCCGTCATAAAAATAAATAAATGAACAAACAAATAAAAAATTCTAAAAAAAAAAAAAAGAAACTCAATAGAAATAGAATTTTCTTAGGTAAGCTTAATCTATAGATAAATATTTGTATTATAATGAGACTATGCATCCCAGGCCCACTAAATTAGAAACGTGCAGGGCATGCTCTAGCAATCTGTGTCTTTATATGTGTAAAGATAATTCAGACATAAATTAAAATTTCAAAACTATTCACCTAATCTGGTGAATGAGGTAGGAAAAAATGGTGCCACGTAGCACTACGTTAATTCCAATCAGTGGCCTAAGTTTAATAACACACATCTTTAAGTCTAGCATGGCACACTCCTGATTTAGCCATATCCAAAAGTCCCCACCTATGAAGTTTGGAGGGGACATCTAGATTCAAGCCACCACAGTGATATTTTTGTTTTCTGTTTCTTGCACATCTCTCTCTCTCTCTCTCTCTCTCTCTCTCTCTCTCTCTCTCTCTCTCTCTCTCTCTCTCTCTCTCTCTCTCTCTCTCTCTCTCTCTCTCTCTCTCTCTCTCTCTCTCTCTCTCTGTCTCTCTGTCTCTCTCTCTCTCTCTCTCTCTCTCTCTCTCTCGCTGTCTGTCTTTCCCTTTCTTTCTCTCATTCTCTCTTCCCTATATGCCTAATTAAAAAAAAAAAAAAAGCTTGGTTGCTAAAATGCTAAAACAATAAGCTCTTGGGGCCTGGCGGGATGGCTCAGTGGTCTAAAGTGCCTGCTTGGAGAAGCTTGAGCGGCTTCAGGGACCGCAGTTCGATCCCCGGCACCACATGCTGCGCCGGCCCTGCCCTCGGGGCGGGCTGAGCTGGCCGTAAAAATGAGTGAATGAACAAGCAAAGGTTCTGAAACAAGAATAAAAATAATAAAAAAAATAAAAATAAAGAAAAAATAAAAAAAAATAAAACAATAAGCTCTTGATAAGACTACTACACATAAAATTGAGACAGGAGTACATACAAAATATTTATGCATGTAGAGTACATTACATAACAATAGGTTATATATTTTCATTCACTCAGATATATTTACCCTCTCAGGCACAATTTAAAGAAAGAACTGTATCTATCATTCCCTTTGTTAAAAATCTTAGCCACTATAAAAGATGAATTCACTACATAGAAATTGAAAATACAAATGGAAAAGAAAAAAGAAATAAATAGCAGGGCAGGGCAAAGGCACCGAAATTCTCTGCAACCATATCCACATTTCTGTTACTATTTCCATTACTATTGATAAAAAAATTACAGGCATTATTAAATGAGGTCTCTGTACAGCCCAGTTTCAAGCTCTTTTCCCCTGGAGCTTCCAGCCCCGAATGCATACACTACTTCACTCTGCCATGCAGAGGAGCTTCATGATTTTCAGCTCTGCATGTTGAGTAGAGCTGTAATGAAAATTAACGTACTCACTCTCCGAGTAAAATGTTGAAAATGCTTCCCCTGAGTATTAAAATATCAGGCAGACAAATCATAGTAAATATATTAATGACTTAAAGACACTACTTAGCAAGGTAGTCTACTGGTAGTATATGCAGTAGAGATCAAATTTAACCATAAGTGAAATTAAATAAATGCAAGGTCATAAAACAAGTCTTAGCAGACCCAAGAGAATTAATTGTATATACATTTTATAGATCCTTGCTTTAAAGGTAAGATAAGAATACATAAGATAAAAATTTAAGTAAACAATACAACCAATCAGATAAATCTATAATATGACAATTTTTTTAAAGAAAGGCTTGGTTACTAAACTATAAGCTCTTGATAAGATTACAACAAATAAAATTGAGACAGGAGCACATTTTTTGAGTACTATGCATGAAAAATTGATATAACTACAAATTCAGCGAAGTCTCAAGCTATGTAATGTTGGGTACGATATAAGAAATAATGGATGGGTATGAAATAGGGAAATCCTAACTGCAAATTTACTTTTAAAGAAGAATGCAACTGAAGCGGTCCAAGGCAACCGCTTGCCAGCACTCCTTGGCTACCTGTAACATTCCTGCCCTGCCAGATTTTTCGCTCAAAGGCTAAATTGGCTCTCTAGAAAGCAAGGAATAGGAAGGAGCCTCTCGCTGGATAAGGACAGTCTCAATACCAACAGTCCTCAGCCGCATTTATGTTCTTTCCTTATCATAGCTATCACTACTAGAAGGTCATCAATGAGCCCAAGTAAGAGAGGAGATGACAGGTCAAGTGAATCCAGAAAATGTTTAAATCACCCACCAAACATAAACAAACCCATCACAGAAATAAACTACCAGCGCCTGCGCAGTGGGCAGGTGTCCCTTGGGGGCGGGGGTTGGACTCTTAAGCCTAGCTTTTCAAACACTTAAGAAAAGTGCACATTTATGCCTAGCTTTTGAATTTCCTTAGGTAAGTCTCAAACTGCAACGCACCTCATTCCTTAGAGTACCTGCCCTCCTCTCTCCAGTGCCTCATACCATCTTTATCTCTGCCTCATAAAGCTGACTTACGCCTCTTCCTGCGATGTGAGGGGAGTCAGCAAACCTGCAGAGGTGGCTGAAGCTCCTTATTTTAGCTTTTTGGGAGGAATCTCCCAACCCTAACCAGGTGACATTTTTCCTGGGCAAGCCAGCAGTAAGATATAAAAAGAGACATGCAGAGGGCAACTTTGGTAAACTCAAGCAAAGTTCTTTTCTTTTCTCTTTCTTCTTTCATATATAGCTCAATCCCTTGCTTTTGGAACCATAGTTTATCATTTTTTTCTCCTACTTCCTCTTGCTTTCACTGTCTATATATTTCTACAACCTTAGGGTTACTTTCCTTTTCAGCAGTTAACACATCTTAAGACTCTTGAAAATTAGTGCTTCTGCATAAAAGCTCCAAAGAAAAGATGTCAGGAGGCACTCTGCAGAACATGCAGCAGCCTCATTAGATATTTCTTTAGATAGAGCACCACCCCCTTTCCTGAGCTGGATAAGACTTCAAAAGGTCTTGCTCATTCAAGAAAATAAAAAAAAAAATAAGGATGGAACAAAATTTCTTATACAACCAGCAAGGGAAACTACAACCCTGAGACCAAGTAGAAAGAAGCAGTTTCCAGATCATACCAGAGAAAGCAATCTCCAAAACCACTCATGCTTGTGTTCCTAAATCTCTAAGCTGTTCTTCAGATCTCCCACCCCTCTGTCTCTCAGAGGCCATTAGTTTGGTCTGCCTGATGTCACAGCTCCTTTAGGGGATCTGTGTTAAGCCACACAGATTTATGTGGTCGATTAGGTGGTAGCTTACATTGTCTCATGAACCATGTAAAATCTAAGAACTGAAACAAGGAAGCAGCCAGGTGGTCTACTATTTTCTCTTCCTCTCGTGCCTAGCAGAGAGCCAAATAAATACCCTTCCAGTCCTTTGTCATCCACTCAGGCTTTCATCTGACAGGAAACTCACATGACAGGAGGGAGCAGAATATACTTTCAGTGGCATAGGATTTGTAGTTGCTGAGTGATAGCTCCAGGCTCTGTGTGGTGTGTGTGTGTGTGTGTGTGTGTGTGTGTGTGTGTGTGTGTGTGTGTGTTTTACAGGTCCCGAAATTGAAATTTTACAATGTAAACTCTCCTTTCTGCCTGAAAATCAGCTTCCCAAACCAATTTATTCAATTTTATCCAATGAAAAGTGACTTTTTCAGGCCCATCAAATATTAACAATGTACTATAACATAAGTAAGTTGGATCTAACCAAGAATCTAAAAGTTTTTTATGTCTAAAACAACAGTTTGGGCTGGCCAGATAGCTCAGCGAACTAAAGCATCTGCTTAGCAGCGTACAGCAACTGGAGTTCGATCCCAGGAATTTTGTTCCAGCCTGCCCTCAGAGTATGCTAAGATGGCAATTGAGACTGGGCATTGTGGCACAGATCTCCAATCCCAGCTCTTGGGAGGCTAAAAATAGGAATATCATTACGAGTGTGATCGATGTAATCAGACCTTGTAGACCCTGTAGATCCTGTACTAAATACAAACAAAACAAAAAGCTTTTATATTTTACCAAAATACTTTTTGTATTTTTCATTGTTAGGCTTTGGGTTACTACAGAAACTAAATTTTAAGACCTCGAGATTATTTTAATATCAACTTGGAAAATGTGTTTAATAATAAGGTTTTGACTGGTTAAGTGAACCATAGTTATCTTAGTTTATAACATGATATATCCAAGACTAGAGATGTATATATGTCTGAAGATGAAATATGTGAAACTAAAATCTAAAATCATGTTCATTACATACAAAGCAATAAGTGCCTTTTAAGCAATATATACATTACATCTAGAACATAGACAAAAAAATCACCAAGAAATGTTGATATCTCTTTAAATTTGGTTATGCCATTTAGTAATTAATCCACATTTAATAGCATTACAGCAAATATCTTATTATATAAATGAAATGCACTTACATGTTAGGTAATAAGTCCATTTGTGGCCAATAGTACTTTTTCCTAAACTTGTAAATTCTCTAGAGAGTTTCTATAATTCTTGTCAGTGCAATAACCCCATGTAGATCTGTTAAACAAATGTACAGTCTATCTTAAGAGGAAAAACCAAGGAAATAATAAGTACATTGTCTTAAGAATAAAGACTTTTACATATATTAGAGTATGTAAAGATTCCTAGACAGCTGTGATGTGAATTATTGCTAATCTCATAGTATATTAAGTGTATTTGTGTTTTCTAAGAATACCAGCTTTCTAGGATGCAGAACTTAGAACATTTTTTATTATACAGATAAGACAGAGACTAATGCCATTAGGATAGACTATCTCAGTTTTTTTGTTAATATGCTTGTGGGCTAATGTGTCATGATAGTTAAATGTGCTTAAATAAAATGCAGACTATTTATCAGGATGGCCTTGGGAAAATTTTTCTTGAGCTACAATATCCAAAACTATTTATATGAAATATTTTTTTCTTTTGCCACAGATATGAAAAAATAAATATATTGATCAACTCCATCCTTCTGCAATGCCTATGATGAAAGTTGATCATTAACTCATTGACAGTATTCTCAGGTGTGAGATGAACGCATTTGCCTGACATGTACTAAGGGTCACCTTAGCACCAGTTGTTGAGAAGGGAAAACCCTATACTTAAGAGAAATGAGACATTATCACCTGCAATATGGGATAGATTCCTACACAGAGCTGTAACTGTATTATTGCATTGAGATACGTATTTATTTGCTATTGACTTGAAAGCAAGGGCTGAAATATAGTGGCCTGTCCCAAGATACTCAAATGCCTCAACAGTGGATAGGAAAATAGCAACATTGGGTGCAAGGATGCCAGATGGAAACTACAGATTAAATAACCAGTCTCCCAGTCTTGCAACATTGATGAGTTAAATCAGTTTTGCCTGGCATGGCCATCTGATTTCTATGTTTATCCACACACAAACAAGACTTGACAATGTAATGAAACACTCTCTGTCACTAAGTATATCCAAAGGGGTCTAAATGACAACACAAAAGCTATTTCATTACCAAATTCAGAGGAAAAAATGATGAGAAAAGCAATTCTATAAACTTCTACCTAGACATTCTAACATCACAAGACAGAACTTGTGCCATTTTCAAAACATAGTGTTCTATATACATTCTTGATGTATCTGAAGCATTTTGCACCAGAAGTTCTATGTTCATGGGTCAGCACAACGTCAGTCAATGACTGGATAGTTTCATGGTTTTGTGGAATAATCTAGTAAAAAATAAGTTTGCTTTTCTCTAGCTATGCTACTGTGCCCTGGAGTTCTTTTACGTTTCATGATTCATTGTTGTGGGCTAGTGTATCATAGGCCTCTGCCCTATCTTTCAGACTATCAAAGAATAATGATTTTATAAGTAGTACAGCCCATATGCTTATGTCTCTTTAGGATAAGTTAGGAAGAGACTCAGTTCCTGGCTAGCCAGGATCAATACCCTTCCTTAGCATGAAGCAGTTACATGAAAATGGATCATCAGGCTTTCTGTCCTTCCTTAAGAATAAGGAACTTAACTCTGAGGGTTAAGGAATGAGATTAGAGAGAAGAAATAAAAGACAGATAGAAAAGAGAGAAATAGATCATAACTGAAAGTTACACTTTATAAGTAGACTCAAACTTCAAGACTTAGACTAAGTCATTTAGGACAATGCCCTGCAAAAATTCCTTTCCTAGATTATAATTTTTCTCTATCATCCCCTTTATTAGAAAGCTATAAACTGGCTCAACTAAGAAAGTAAACTGCAGGTTGACTGAATCTAGAGAATGTCTAAATGACCTACATAAAAAGGAAAGACTACTCCTAATCCACTACTTGAATGAGTTGACACTCAGGAAAAGAGTGAACTTTCTTTTTTCCCAGTAAAATAGCTATTTATTCAGCTTCTTATTGTGCCAAAATGTTCTATGTATATACCACTATAATTAGCACCCCCCACTGTAACAGGAAAAATTGTACACTAAATTATATGTCATATTATCTGTTATATAAAATGTAAAATGAAAATGGTTTATCAATTGCTCTTAACCATGTCTAGTAACTCGCTGTATTAGTTACTTTTTACTCGTTGCTGGAACAAATACCCAACACTCAAAATGAAGGAAGGAAAGGTTTATTTAGCTCACAATTTGTGGAGGTTTCAGTTCATATTCGGTTGGCTCAAGGCTGAGTGGAGCATGGCGGAGAGCATCCAGTTCAAGGTGGCAGAACAGCAGCAAAATGGTGGCAGAAGCAGCCAACCAAACAGGGCAGCAGAGCAGCAGCACCAGCTCGAGCTACAGTCTGTCTCTCTGTCTCTCTTTTTATTACATTCAGGCTCTCCGCCTCAGCTCCCACCTAAGCTACACCCATAATTCCAGAAGTACTTCTACCCATAATCCCATCAGTACTAAAACCTATAATCCCAGGGATCATGGATCAAGTCTCAAACTCTAGAAGTCCCTGCCCAATGACTCCATGAGGCTTTGGGGGGACAACTAGACATAAACCATAACATTCCGCCCCTGGACCCCCAAAGTCTCATACATATCCCTTTTTACAAAAGACATTTTAGTCCATCTGGAAGAGTTGCCAAAGTCCCAATAGTTTCAGCATTGCTGAAAAGTCCAAATCCCAAGTTTCCTCGAAGATCCAAGGCAAATT
>PVJA010009748.1:0-59708 GCA_004027025.1 Myocastor coypus
TTGCTGGAACAAATACCCAACACTCAAAATGAAGGAAGGAAAGGTTTATTTAGCTCACAGTTTGTGGAGGTTTCAGTCCATATTCGGCTGGCTCAAGGCTGAGTGGAACAGAGCAGAGAGCATCCAGTTCATGGTGGCGGAACAGCAACAAAATGGTGGCAGAGGTAGCCAACCAACACGGCAGCAGAGCAACAGCAACTGCTAGAGCTCCAGTCTGTCTCTCTGTCTCTCTTTATATTACATTCAGGCTCTCCGCCTTAGCTCCCGCCCTAGACTACACCCATAATCCCAGAAGTACTTCCACCCATAATCCCATCAGTACTAAAACCTATAATCCCAGGGATCATGGATCAAGTCTCAAACTCTAGCAGTCCCTGCCCAATGACTCCATGAGGCTTTGGGGGGACAACTAGACATAAACCATAACACCTGTTTTTACTTTTTTTCTTTTTGAGACTCAGAGTTGTTTTCTGTTTTCCACTCATAATTGTGTTTTGTGTTGTTTGCCTGTTTGATCATGTTTACAGCTGCTTTTCTTCTCCAAAATTAGGAAGAATTTACCTTAACTGTAATCCTTTTCAGACTTGATCTTTCACATTTAAATCTGGAGATCATCTGATTTTGCCTTATAAAAGTGAGTTGGGGGGAGAAATCTACATTTTCTAAGCAATCAGCAAGGTGTTAGAGAAGCCTTGTCTATTAGAAATCCACTCTTACTGTACTGAAAGTGAGTTTTGCTATTTGGAGCTAGGTTTGAGGGATAAATTTAAGTTCAGATGTAGACCCAAATATTGCGACAATTGGTGTTCTTTTTTTTTTTGTTTGTTTTTTTGGTATGGCCAGCTCAATCTGTTCTGCGGGTGGGGCTGGTGCAGCATGTGGTGCCAGGGATTGAACCGAGATCCCTACAGTTGCCTAAGTTTTCCTAAGCTGGCACTTTAAATTGCTGAACCATCTTGCCAGCCCAACTGGTGTTCTTCTAACAGTGAAATCTCCAGTGAAAATTCATCTGTGATGTTATCAATTTGAATATTCCCAAAGCCTTCATAGAGAGTTCCTTTTATTAAATAAGATTGTACTCCTCTTAGCCACGACCTGTAGTTACTAGTGCAGGTGAAGTCCTGGCTTCTTGATGCCAGGAGCCCGTGGACTCTTTCTGTGCACGCTTCTGGCCTTGTGGTCCCAGGTCCCTGCTTGATTTTCCCTCTTGCTCCACAAGGACACAGATGCGCTAAGTGACGCAGGGGTGGGGAGTTGTGCCGCACAGCCTCTTCTTGGACTCTCCATCCACACTCAGGCAGAGTTTTCACATCAGAAAGTAGTCTTGGTCTCCTAGCTTTTGGACTTTGTTTTTTGTGTTTGGAGACAGGGTCTGCTATGTAGTTCAGGCTGACCTCAAGTTCATGTTGCATCCCAGGCTGGCCTCGAACTCCTTGCAGCAATCCTCCTGCCCAGTACTGAGATTACCTGATTGGTGAAGCACATTCCTAGCTCAAGGGGCACCAAGCCATGAGCCCCACCCAGACTGTGGGAACAGCTAGCCTCTCTCTGTGATGGCTCTTGGAAGACAGCTACTGCATAATTTTCATCATTTCTAGCTGGTGATTAGTATGCTTTTCAAATACGAGGTTCTGAATTGGCACAGGTATGGACTGGCATAGGCATACATTATTTGATGTGAATCTCTATGAGCTTATACAAAATCCATATGGTGGCAGGAAATAAAACATGAAGTACTTAAGTCCCAGATTTAGATGAATTAGCACATCAATACGTTTTGATGTGAAATATTTGATAGTTGAAATATAAAGAAAAAATACCATGAAGTGTGCAGCTTGAATTTTGCTAAAGAAGCAGGCAATTTAATAGAATGAAGATAATTTATAGCAGGAAAATTTTAAGAGAAATTTAGTTTTAACAGATGGGAGTCATAGGGGGTGTTTATCTATGTGATAGATAATGCAGTGTGATTCTTTTATTGTGTATTGTGCTTTTATTAAAGTATGCTTTATGGAGATCTTATTTGAGAAATTCTTATAGTTCAACCTCATTTTTCTATAGCTAAAATCTATTATTTGATAATTACAGTAGTTTTAACATTTGTTTTTTGATGAAAAAAGTTTTGTTATGCCACTTACTTTAAAGGAGTAAACTCCTTTATCATATATTGTACCACACTGTAGCATTAATAGTTTGTTGTCCTAATATGTTTTAGCCCTCTGTAGCATTGATAAAGCTATTTTTACTGATATTAATATATTATGTTGGATTTTATCAGTATATAATGCAATTTTTATTTATTTAGTTAGTCTATTTTGAGAGAGAGTCTCGTTGTGCAGTTCAGGCTGGCCTTGAGCTTACTTTTGTAGCCCAGGCTAGTTTCGAACTTGTACCGATCCTTGTGCCTCGGCCTCCCAAGTGCTGGAATTAGAGGTGTGTACCACCATGGCCTGGCTTATAATGCCTCTCCTAAATAGCATAAATCATTACTTCACTTTTATTTGTTCTGACAATTTCAATATCTTTTTTTTTTTTAATTTTTAGGAAAGGGTCTACAGGGTCTCACTACTAGGTCAGGCTCACAGTGATCCACCTGTTTATAGCTTCGCAAGAGCTAGGATGATAAGTGCATGTCACCATACCCAGTCTCAATTGCCATCTCAGTGTGCCTCAGGGGCAGGGCCAGCATGGTAGGCCCCAGGATTGAACCCCCCAGCCCTTGTACCTGCTTACCGGTGCTTTAATCTGCTGAGTGATAGGGCTGATTTATGTATGTATGTATGCATTTATTTATTTATTTTTATGTATTTGGTGCAGGGTCTCACTACACAGCTTGGACTCGTAGTGATCTTCCTATTTTCAGCCTCCAAGACCTGGGATTACAGGCATGTAGCACCACATTGGGTTTGGGTGGCCAGCTCTGTGTACCTGGGGGCGGGTCTGGCGCAGCATGTGGTTCCAGGGGTCAACCTCCAGCCCCAGGCTTGCCTGAACAGATGCTTACTCCGCTGAGCTGTCTCGCTGGCCCTAATCCCAATATCTGGCTTAGCTCTAACCGTGATGATGCCCATTGATGCACCAGAACCCTATGTCGGTGCTTTCTATGGCTCAGCTGTACTCGGCTAAGGTTTTCTACCTTTGTTCCTTTTCTTTTGGATCAAAATACCAAATCACTTTCCTTCCTCAGAAATATAAAATGAAAATACTGTATTTCTGTCCTTGGGCAGTCACAGTAGGAAATGTGATGTATTTCATGCAGCCAGTTGCGATCTAATCCATTTCTTACTGTTAGGCTAACTCTGATCAGGTTACTCCCCCTTCCCCCAATCTATTTCTATCCTTGCCCAGATTTAATGGCACTTGGATTTAGTTATACCTTGATTAGTTAAATTATTTGGATTGTTGAAACTTTTTGTCCAATTATGTACTATTTTCCCTCCCTTGGAAAGAGCAGAGTTCTTGCTCGTGGGTTATTGCATGTTTAAATTTGTAAAGCACTAGCTGAGGTATTTCCAAATTAGCTATAATTCACCCCAATGACTTAATAACATAGAAGGGGCTCCAGGCCTGTCACCTCATCAAGCTGGGTGCTAGCTGTAATTGTGGCTATTCCCCTGGGCTTTGATTTCTTTCCCTGACAACTTAGATATTGAGCTCTGTTTTTTCCTGTACTTTCTGGCTTCTCAGATTGATCTTTCTCTGAAGCATCTGTGCACATCCTACACCATTTTATCTCTGAGTGGTTTATTTCTTAGCTATTGATTTGTAGTAATTCATGACATATCGTGGACCAAAGCCTTCTGCCCAACACCCACAGAGGTACCCTCCCAGGCTGCTCCCCCTTTTCCTTCTCTGAGAGGAGCTATTGATGGAGTTGAGTTTATCACTGAAGTTCTGTTTCTCAAGTTTTATTTTGTGTTTACCTTTTAGGTATCTGTTCTGACCAATGCCTGTAACCCTAGTTAGTAATGGTCCAGCACATGCGCTAACCTGTGAAATTCATGGGCTTCACCTTTGCTATCTCATTCATTCCTCCTGTTCTTCTTAAGAACATTTGGTTACATGTGCATTATGTTTTTTGAAATTGCCCAGAACTCAGTGTGGCTCTGTCCTCCACCTTCACATTGAACAATTACTTTGAATCTATCCTCAAATTCACAGACTAGTTTTCTACTGCTCTCTATTCCTTTAGGAGCATCCTGTGATTTCAAAAAAGTAGGCAGGTTTCAGCTTTAAAATTCATAGATAGATAGATATAGATATAAATATATAGATAAGTAGATGATAGATAATAGATAGATGATAGATAGATGATAGATGGTATAGATAGATAGATATAAATATAGATATAGATAGATGATAGATAACAGATAGATAATAGATAGATAAATAGATAGATAGATGATAGATGAGATGACTCATTTCTTCACCCATTGGAGCAAGTGTTTTGCTTTAAGCCCTGTCCATATCTACAAGGTATACATCAGGTCGTGGCTGGGGCACAGGCTGGGGATCTCAGACTTTCCATTGGTTCCTCTTGACTGTGCATATTCTTGCTATTCCTCTGCACACTGAGTAGCTCTGTGTGTCTGGTGCATGCTGAAGATGAGACGTTCCAGTCCCCATCCTAGCAAATACCTGCATTCAGGACAAGTTGTCTCTTGGACTCATGGTTTTGCACCTGGCTATCAAAGGCCTACAGGCATGAGTGCTAGCATTTTCCCCAGCCCGTCTGAAGTGTTGCCCAAGCACCTCCAGTTTGGAGCAGTTAGGATCTAACCTCTGCCCTCCTCTGTGGGCTGCACTTGCACCGTGGCTCCAGGCTTTTCAGGCTCTGGGTCCGGTTCCCCAAGGCTCTGCCTTTGCTGTGCAGTTCCAATTCAGTCCACTCAAAGATCCACCGGCTCTGATGTGCAGGGTTTTGCCCACTCCTCTTGATGCCTTGTCCCTCTCTGTGATCTCCACCTCCATGCACAGCGCTTTGGCCACCTCATGCCCTTGCCTGTCACTTAAGAATGTGTGCCCAGGGCTTCAGCTCTCTCCACCCAAACAACATCCTTGACCAGGTGCATATCTTACAGCTTCCTCTGCAGGTGTGAGATGCAGCCCAGGTTTCCTCTTAGGAGTTCTCTAGACCCGTCAAGTACTCTGTTTGTAGATACTTTCCCCAGAGTTCCTAAGTGTGATGGCAGCTACTTTGCCAGTATGAGGACCAGATCCAAGTTCATGTCTGCATTTAGATATGGTAGACTGGAATCAACCTGTTGGAATTTCAATAACCTGTCCATGGGATTATGACTATAAACTTCCTGGACTGAGAGGAGGACCAGGGAGGACTCTCTACATGTCAGGCCCCAGGCCCGTATCTCCCTCTGCAGAGGGAAGCTGTCCTACTTCACAGCTGAATGAGGGTTCCTGGCTGGGACTTTGCTTATTTTCTTGCCTTTACCCAATTTTCCCCATCACCTGGCTCAGGAATTGGCTCCTTGCCATGCTCCATAAAACCCTAAATATATCTCTCATTTTATCTCCCATTAAGCCAAACATTAAGAAAGGAGCTATTTAAACTTTTATACATAATGTTTGGGGTGCTATAAAACCCAAGTTATTTTTTCTCAAAAATCTATTTAAAAATTTGTAGAGAATACCAGTTTTAACTGACAGCTGCATTATTAAGTCATGTGCTTGTTTACCCACTCTTAAATTATTTGCTCAATTTTCTTTAACCCCATTCCTTTATTCTTAGGTTTACTTTATTTGTTTCAAATTGCTATGTCTTCTCTCACTTGTGAATTTTATGCTAACTAGATATGTAGATCTTGGTCCAAGGTTAGTTTTTCCTTCTGAGTTTTAAAGTTATTGCACTGTTCACCTGTGATGATAGGTTATGTCTGTTTTTTGTTCCATTGTGCATAAATTATTTTCTTTTTGTCACTCTTAAGATTTTTTTTAGCCAGGCGTGGTGGCTCACGCCTGTAATCCCAGAACTTGGGAGGCTGAGGCAGGAGGATCGTTGTGAGTTTGAGACCAGCCTGGGCTACAAAAGTGAGCTTAAAGCCAGCCTGAACTGCACAGTGAGACCCTGTCTCAAAAAAAAAAAAAAAAAAAAAAAAAAAAAAAAAAAAAAAAAAAAGAAAAGAAAAAAAAAAGATTTTTTTTAACTTTGGATTTTTGAAATTTGACAGTCTATAAATTTTTGATTTATATTACTTGTATCTCTGTGTTCTATTCATATTACAGAGAACAATTTCAAGTTAAGTCTCCTGGGTCTATGAAAGGTTCTTAGGTATTTTTGAATATTTCTCTCCAATATTGTCTTCATTTCCCTTTTCCTCAAAATTCTAGAACCCTATTATTGCACCTCTGAGATCTCGCTCTGGAGAGCTTTCATAATTTCTCTTTTCATTATTTGACCCAATTTTGAAGAACCACAAAGAGAAATTAATTTCAGGCTGTATTTTGGGGGCATTTGACTCATATTCTAGGCTTTTAATTTCAGTGAGACTTTTTTTTTTTTTTTTGAGATAAGTTCTGACTGTGTAGTGCAAGGTGGCTTTGAACTCACTGAGATCCTCCTGCCTCAGCCTCCTGGATGCTAGAATTATAAGCATGCACCTCCATGCCCTGCAGTGATGCAATTTTAAATCTGCATTATTTCTGTGTACTTTTCCACACATGGCATTTTGTCTCTCACCTCTTGGACAATGGTCCTTGTGCTCTGGTTTGCCCCATGACTTTAAATGGCTTGGGACCAGGTTTCCTCCTACAGGGTCAGAGATTTGGCTGAGGGCTCAGCGTCTCTGTTGTATGTTGCAACAGGGCAGCCTGGCTGCGAGGGCCAGAAAGAGACGCTGTGGTGCCTCAGTCTCCCTCTCATGGAGCACATCTAGACCTACAGTGTGCGGCTGGAGCCTCCATGTACATGTGCACATAGGAAGCTAACGTTCACGTATGAAGCCAAGGGGCCCAGTGTGTAGCACATGCCTGGAGGTGAGCACCCGGGAGGCTGGGGCAGGAGGATCACTGCAAGTTCAAGGCCAGTCTGGGCTACATATTGAGTTCAGGACCAACCCAGATTAAATAGAAAAAGCTCGGTCTCAAAAATAGAAAAATTGAAAGCAACCAGTGGCTTTGCAAATGCTTATTTTCCTATGTAGCTGGAGACCTAGAAGCTTTCAGGCTGTGTGCTCTTCATGTCCCTTTCTGCACACAGAGCAGCTTACAGATTGTCGTACGCCAGCATGGAGCTTGGCTGAAAAGCGTGGACGCTATCTCAGGCTATTTACAGTGAGATGAAGGACACGGGTGGGCACGCTGCGAGGCAAGGTGTGTCTGGAGCTAACTGGGACCCTAGGGGGCCACCTCCTGGCCCCCACCAGCCACTTGTGCCTGCACTGCCTGTGTCCACATGCAGCACCAGCCACTTCACTGAGGCCAGGAGGGCAGGGGGAGCAGGGGCGCCCAGCGCCTTACAGCTCCTGCTGTGCCTTCAAGCCTTCACCTCTGCACATGGCTCGTCCCTGTTCTCCCGCTTTCTTTCGCCACCATCCAAGGCCGTCTGCTTTTTCTCTCTCTAGGTATTACCATGCTGGCTTCGTGTGTCCAATGGTACGGTTGCAGTGTCACCCTGACCTCAGTTACCTCTGCTGCAGAAAGTTCTAGTAACGGCTGTTCCACTGAGAACACTCACGTGTACTGTCTATCGCACTGAATTCACTTCTGTCTAGGCTCAGGGTGGCAGGAGCAATCGCACCCTGCGGTCATTCCCCCATCTCTCACTGTGAAAAGCCTGGGCCTGCTATGATTTTTTTTTTTTATGCCAAGCAGCGTTTTTGTCAGATCAGGAAGTACCCATGTTCTTGTGCTGTTACAGACAACAGCTTCCGCTGAGGAGGGGGACACTGGTGCCCAAGGGCCCAGCAGTATCCCTGATGTGGGCTCCTCAGCCCCTGATCTCAGGGCACAGTCAAATCATGAACTTAGCGGGACCAGTGAGATAGCTCGACAGACTCAAGCCCTGCTTAGGCAAACTTAGGCAAGCACAAGGACTGCGGTTTGATCCCCAGCACCACATGTTGTGCCAGCCCAGATCCCAGGGCTGAGCCAACCTGAGTCCAGGCATAGTGGTGCACATCTGTAATACCAGCGCTGGGGAGGCTGAAAACAGGAGAATCAGCACAAATCTGAGCTGCTTAGTGAGACCCTGTAACAACAAAATCATTTTTAAAAAATTGAGCTTAACAGGAAAATGTTACTTTTTTTTTAGTTAAAAAGAGTTCTTTTTTCAGGATTAGCACACCCGTTCTAGGTCCCTTGCATTTTACCTAGATTTAAGGCTCAGCTCATCAACTTCTGCAAAGAAGGGGTTCAGATCCCTTCCCCTTGTCCTTTTGTCTACGTGTCTCTATTTTTCTTCTTGGAAGTTGAGCGCTTGAAATAGTTTGCTGTCTCAGCTACTCTTCTCTCATTGTTGGGACAAATACCCGACGCACAAGCTCAGAGGAAGAAAGGTTTAGTTAGCTCCCAGTTACTGGAGGTTTCAAGACGCTGCCCCTGCTCTATCAGGTCTGGAGGAGAGGCTGGGGCACTCCGTGTCCACGATGATCGGCTCCACACCTCTAAGAGAGGCCACTAGGCCCGTGGGAGGGGCGGGGGAGGCGCATGCTGTCAGTTTAACTGTTCCTGCCTCTCTGGCCCCGCCCCTCGAGCCATGCTTGAGGAGAGCCCTGTGATTTACATGAGGCTTTGTGGGGAACAACTAGATACAAACCCTGTATAGCAGTGGTTCTCACTTTCTAATGCTGTGACCCTTCAATACAGTGCCTCATGTTGCGGTGACCGTAATTTTGCTACAGTTATGATTTGGAATGTAAATACCTGATATGCATTATGTATTCTCATTGCTACAAATCAAACATAATTTAAACAGGGTGATTAATTACAAAAACAATATTTAATTATATGTTGAGAAATATTTATTACTGATTCCAATAAATAACATTTCACCATGGCATAGCATGGGTTTAAATATGTATTTTCTGATGGCTTTAGGCGACCCCTGTATTTTGGTTGTTTGACTCCCTGCCAGGGTCGCGACCCACAGGTTGAGAACCGCTGCTATATAGCATTTGCCATAGCAACTCAGAAATGCAGATCCTCCCTCTTAGTGTTTGTTTTTGTTATTTAATGTCTTCGTAATTCTGGAAAATCCTCATTGTCTTCCACATACAGAACCCCGTGTCTCCACTGGTTACTCACTGATGAGCCAAGGACCTCACAGAGATTCCAGCCGCACTGGCTAGGCACCAGCAAGTCTTCTGGTCTGTGCCGAGGTTCACTTTAGTTTTCAGCCAGGCATTTAGAAACCCCGCTGTAGCCCTCACTTCCTGTCTAAGTAGCACCTCAAGTTCAAGACCTCCAAGGCGAGCTGAAAAAGCATGTAGCCTTCAGCCCTCTTTGAGCACGCCCACTCCTGTGGGCATATGTGCCGCCTTCTCTAATGCCAGAACTTTCCAAAGGCCCTGTGGATAGGTCAGCTCGCCACCTTTCCTTATAAGGCGTTTCTTGAGCCTATTGTTATGCCTGACTGCTGGCAAGTATGGCAGACACTTGAGAAGCCAAAGCATTTCCTCAGTGACTTCCTCTAGCTTGCAGGCTTTGTACCAGGGGCAAGTCCCAAGGCTTTTCCCACAAAGGTCACCTGTGATGGGGCCTGGCCACACAACTGGTTAGGACAATGACTCTGGAGCTGAGGCCTCTGGGAACTTAACCCTGTCTTTTCTCCTGCAGAGGAAGACCAGAGTGGGACTGAGGATGGGAATGGGAAAAGTTAAAACACGGCAGGGTCACAGAGCTTGCCAAAATCTGGGCAATATTTTTGAATAAACGCTTTCCAGATTTATGTAGCGCTTTGGTTACTTTCCATATTTCTGAAAAATGGATTCCGACTCTTTTTTTTTTTCCCAGTTTCTTCATTAGGTTAATAGAGAAGAAAATGCTCAGAGGTTCTTACTGTGCCATTTCTCCTGGCACCCTGCTGGCTCTGACTTAATTCACAGCGCTACGAATGAAAAATATGAGCGCAGGACTGGGGCCCTGAATGTGACTGGGGATAGCGAGTGTGAGGCATTGTCAGGGTTTCAAAGGAATGCCTCCTGGGGACGCACATGGGACCCTGCCCCAGGAGCCGATCTGTCAGACTAACCTGACTCAGCCTATGGGCACAGCTGTCCTATGTCTGTTCAAAGGGACCTCTGTTTGCTAAATTATCAGAATCATTAATTTAGGGTCCAAATATTAATGACGAATAATGATTCTGTAAGTAGTCACCCAGGTCACATTTCCAAGGTGACCAAGGTTTCTTATGCCTCCTTCCGAGTGAGGAAATGTTGTGAGGTCACCCTCTGCTTACGGGGATCATTCTGGACCTCCCACCCAATGAGCTCTGGGCAAGAACTCCAGCCCCCTCAGAGACAACATGATCCTTTACAGGGCCACATTGCTAGGTCATAAGCGAGGCCAGAACTCGCATCTGAGAATTCCGAGCATCTCCTTTCCCAAACAGGTTGAACAGAACCCGTGGCAGTAGCTCAAAATTCTAATTTATGTTTGTAACTATGTGTCCTTAGAACTAAGAGATTCTCTCCCTTCTGTGTGTGTGTGTGTGTGCACACACGTACAAGTGTGTGTATATGAATTCCTGGTTTTAGTTGTAATAGCCCATGTTTAAATTGCTAAGCTCAACACAAAATCTAAAATTCTGTCAGAAAGGAGCTATTTCTACTGCTTGAAAAATGCTCTCTCTGTCCAGCCCCTGATCCATCTCTGGCACGTGACTTTGGAGCCGAGCCACGATTCTCCTCCCAGAGAAGGTCTGGGGACCTGCTTTGCATGTTAAGTCCTGTGGGATGAGGTTTTTTTTTCCTTTGATGCTGCCCAGAATGTCCATGCAGTATTAAGACATTCCTTAAGATAAATCACATGCAAAATAGATATATCTGGGCCGATTACGATTCTCAGTGGACAACCCTGGAACTGGAATCCTTATTGTTGCAAAAATATGGCTAGGAAGATGCTAGTAATGTTTGATTTGCCTGAATAATTCAGATCCGATCTGTGTAATTCTAAAGCTTCATTAAATACAATACCAGGTATGGAGGTTTTTTTTTTTTTTTTTTTTTTTTTTTTTTTTTTTTTTTTTTTTTTTTTTTCAGTATGAATGTGGTTAGCATTAAGTTATTCTTTGCTTCAATGAAGAACAACTTAGAGAAGTCAGTTAGCTGTGCAAAATACGAATTGAGTTCTCTGTCAACTCCGTGGTCTTCTCTAGGTCTCACAATCACGATGATGTGATTTTCCCCGCTCCACTTCCATACTAATGTGCTTGATCCACTGTGTCCTGCGCCATCCTTACCATATGTCTTCTAAGGACAATTCAGAAGGCACAGTTAGCAAACTTGAGAGAGGGGTCTTTCTTATTTTTAATATTTCCTCTTCTCTTTCTCAAAATCTGACACATTTTTCTTTGCAAGCAGTCAAAAGAGACTCAAGTAAGTTAGAGTGCATGGATTAATTGGACGTATAGTGGGTCTCTTGAGAAAGCTGGCTGCTAGTGGCTTCCCTCCCAAGCGAGGCTCTTGCACCCTGGGCATGGGAAGGGCACCCCAGGCCATGGACTCTGCTGTAGCAATGTGGCAGGAAACTTTCCAGCGCATCGCGGCAGAGGTAGAAACCCCCGTAATACTTTGGACATTTCCATCCTCCAGGGGAAGGCCTGGACCCGGCCCATGGCTGGGAAGTTGCTCTCGGCTTTCCTCCATCCCGTATTTCTGTGCTTCTCAGCCCAATTATGAAACAGTACCACTTGCACACCCCCCAGATCCTTGACATTACACAAAAGGATGCCAGGCGTCGTGTGTCTCGCGTGTCTGGGGGTCCCAAGAATCGTTTACTTCCTGTAAAGGCTGATCAGTGAGTGCACGTGGGCCTTGCAGGGGAGGAATTAAGTCCAGTCATCCCCTTTACTTAGTTCTCCATGTACAGCTTTTAGGGCACCTTCCCCTTTGGCTTTGAGCAGAGATATTTAATGAAGATGGGATTTGTGTTTCGTTTTCCATATTTAAGAGCCGCTGGATGCAAAGGGAGGTACATGGCTGGATGCGGGGCAGCAGGCAGGGACGGAGTATAGGTGTGTAATTATTATCATCCGCTACGATGAAGGCAGCCCCAGGTTGCATGGTGACAGCTCACTGTGGTCCATAGCGGGTGCAGGGAAGTGGTATTTATGGCTCCCGGCTGCACGGCGGTTCAGGAGTCCATAACTGTATAGAGCATTGTATGCGCAGAGCGTGTCTTCTCTACTGCCCTCTTGGCCTGCTCCGCAAACAGGAAATGTGGTCCGCACCATGAAAATTACTCCACTGAAAATATTAAACCCTAAATGTTTTGCCCAGTGACAACAAGGAAAAAGATCTTGCCTAGTGCACCAAGGATGCCACGGTAGCTGGTGACAGGCCAGAGGCAGGTGGTTAAAGGACCAGCAATCAGGGGCAAGGCTGTCGCAGAGAGAGGGACAGGGCTACATCCGCTGCGGCTAGAGATCAGATATGCACATGCAGGTAGCGCGTACGTCACCTTCTGTGATCTTGATTGTAATGTGTCAACTGGACTGGAGGAAGACGCTGTGAGTAGATCAGCAGGCACAGTGCTGGGCGTGTCTGTGAATGACTGACATGTGGGCCAGCAAATGGAAGGGAAGAAGATCCCACCGTGGTAGTGGTGGCACCAGCTGATAGGCTTGTAGCCCGGGTGGAATAAAGAAAGGAAAGCAGGAAGCTGGCCCTGTGGAGAGGTTCTGCTTGCTCAGAGGGTGCACCTTCTGCTGCTGCTTTCTTGGACGGTGGTCTCCAGGTTCTTCGGCCACCAGTGCAGACCTAGCCGGTACCCCCAGGGAGCCCCAGGCCTTTCACTTCAGACTGGTGCTGTGTCCTCAATCCCTGCAGCTACCATCTTGCGGGGTTGAGCAGCCACGGTCTCCCCCACACAGTTGTCCCGGGATTTAGAAGTCAGTTACAGCTCACTAGCCACACGCTTTCCGCGCTCACCAACTCAGAGCTTCTGTTTTTACCTTTGTCACAGACATGCACCTGCGTGCCTGATGTACAAGCTGAGCAGGCGAAAGACATTAATCCTCTGTGCCTTCTCCTCCCTGTTTTACTTATTTAAGATAAGCTAATTTTTTAAAAATGTCGCCGAGATGCTACGAGTGACGTTGCAGGTGTTTCAAAATTCCGTTTTTATTATACTTTCTCGCTTCAGGCCTGGAAATGCTGCTGTTTCTAGCTGTTTTACCATTTGCTAAATGTTCTTAGGCAGTTATTACAGATAATGCTTCTTTTGAAATCATATTTAGGTAATCAGAATTTGGGGTTAATGTTATGTATTTGAATAAAGGCCTTTTACATATTTAAGATGTTAAAGGGATTAGTGTTATTAACAATAGCTATCAGAAGCCATGAACATATTTATAATTTATATGCATAAAAGAGTACGTGTTGTAAAAATTTTTAAAGCATATTTTAATGTCAATTTCAGCCCCAAGATGAAAACCTTGGGCATGGCGTAATATAAATAAATGCGAATAATTTACACCTACCAGGTTTTGAATGGACATTTCTCAAAAGAAACGTGTAAGTGGCTGGTGAACACAGGAAAATGTGCCCAGATTCTCTGATTATCAGGGAAATGCAAGGTTAAACTGCAGTGAAATGCGCAGTTGCATGGCTATTACCAAGAAAGTCCGGGAAGTAACTCGAGCTGGGGAGGTGGAGACCAGGGAGCTTGGCTGCAGGGAGTCGGGGTGGATGGGAGGGGTGGGAGCGGCCGCTTTGTAAAGATGGAAGAGCCTCCCGAACAGGAAAGGAAGGTCACCACGTGGCCTGCAGGCCCTCTGCTGGGTTTGCAGCTGCTACGGTGGAAGTCAGTAGGCTGAGAGACGCCCCATGTGGAGTCCACTGCGGCTGTGTTCCCAACCTGCAAGGTGCGTGAACCCTCTGCGTTCGCATTGCTCTGGTTTCCTCATCCACAAGGTGCACTCAAATAGCATACTTGTTTTGTTTGTCGATTTAAAGTAAAACAGAAAAGCCCAAACCACGTCAAAAGCAGGCTCCACTCCAAGGATAACTTCTCAATCCTGAATCACAGGCCTCTCCCCTCGGTAGCTCCAGCTGTCCTCCTCAGTGACCTTCCCCTCCTCTCAGACCCAGGACTCTCACACCCAGCTCATGTAAATAAAATCTCTTGAGTTTTTATTTTGTTTTTAACTCATGTACTTAGCAATGTCTGAAAAGCATTCCCTAGCATATTGATTTTGCTTTTGCTAAGTGAAATTAGAGATACGAACGCAGACTGCACTCGTGCTTTGGAGGGGACACGAACTAGATTTGGTGGCTGTGGGGCAGTTTCTAAAGAAGCAGTTCAAAAACTGCACTTATCATAAACAGTATTAGCTAAATAATATCCTATTTTAATGTCTTATCTCTATTTAAAACATATGCATGTGAATTTGTTAGGCAATCTTTGTAGATAACTGGCACCTGGAGTTTTCTTTATTATCTAACCCGCCCACTGGATCACCTCGTATTTCCAATGTTGCTTTCTTTAAAATACAACAAGAACTTAAGTTTTCCCAGTTATCTCAACAAAAATCAGTCTTGGCGCATTGATATAGTTGAAATATATTCATGAAAATTATGCAATTAAAAAAAAGTTTCATGCTAAACTGCCAATAAGTAATCCATTATTTAAATCACATATCATCCAAGGTCAATTTCCTTGATGCCAAAAAATCATGCAAATCATGCGAGGAAAGAAATAGAACATCGGGAAAAAATTGGCAAATACTATGAACACTTTATAGGAAAAAGGATGCAGAAGAAAATACATTTATCTTAAGCAGTATTAGTTAAATAATATCCTATTTTAAATGTAGTATTTCCATGTGCATCATTTGTCAGGCAGTCTTTGTACATAATTGGTGCCTGGCCTTTTTCTTCTCTTCATTTTCTTTCTTTCTTTCTTTCTTTCTTTCTTTCTTTCTTTCTTTCCTTCCTTTCTTCTTCTTCTTCTTCTTCTTCTTCTTCTTCTTCTTCTTCTTCTTCTTCTTCTTCTTCTTCTTCTTCTCTCTCTCTCTCTCTCTCTCTCTCTCTCTCTCTCTCTCTCTCTCTTTTTGTGGTAATGGGGATTGAACTTGGGACCCTGTGCTTGCCAGGCAAGCACTTATTTACTGAGCTATCTACCCAGCCCCCATCTGGCATTTTCTTTATTATTTAAGCTACCCACTGGATTACCTTGTGTTTCCAGTCTTGCTTTCTTTAAAGTACAAAAAGAACTTAAAAATCTTGTAAGTACAGAAGGCTCTTAGAGGCCTCTACTCATGCTTTCTTTTTCAGCAGCTTTACTGAGAAAGAATTACCTTGCCATAGCATTCACCCATTTAAATGGGCACCTCAGTAATTTGTGTAGGCTTGTGGAATTATGCAGCTATCAACCGAGTCTAACTCTAAGACACTTCTATCACTCCCCAAAGTGGCCTTGCACTCTTCAGCCCCCACCCTGTCCATGCCTGAGCAGCTGCTGTGTCAGGGTCTGGGTCTTCCTGTCCTGGGAATATCACCTAAGTGAAACTGTATCATGCCTGATCTATTGCGACCAGCCTCATTCACTTAGCATTGCTTCTAAAGCTCATCTGGGTCATAGCATGTATCAGTGCTTCATCCCTTTGTAATAACTGAATAACACTCACTGTAGAATACATGCAGTAAACACACTTTGTCTACCCACCTTTCAGCCTTTGAACCTTTGGGCTACTTCCTTGTGGAGGCCTCCGCAGTGGGCTCCAGTCTCCCGCCTTGCCAGCTGACCCTGCCCTGTTTTCCCCACTAGAGATCATGCCGCTGTAAGTGTGTGTGCCCAGGTGAGCACATGGGCATGCTGGGGTTGTCTTAGCCATGCACATGCAGGTCGGGAAGCTGCCTGCTTCCCACAGGAGTGGTGCTGTGTGTCTCATTCCCAGCAGAGCCTCTTTAGAGTTCAGTGCTCTCCACCCTTTGCTTTGTTGGCTGTTACCAGACACTTGGTCCTAGCAGTTCTAGTGGCTTTGAGTGTCATGGTCTTTTGTAAAAATCAAACTTATTTAAAATTACACATTGCAGGCATTTTTCCTAGGGGAGAAATCATGTGTACCATACAGACTCTGCACCAACACATAGGGAAGAAGGCTGAAGCTCTCACCACACGAGGTGGACTCGACCCAGGTTCAGCCTCTGGCATGCTATGCCCACCCTGCCCCCAGGGAGCACTGAGAGAAGAATTGAGACTGGGCATGGTGATGCGTGCCTATAATCCCAGCTCTTTGGAGGCTAAAAACAGGAGGGTCACTCTGAGTCTAATCTGTGTAGTGTGACCCTGTAGATGCTGCACTAAAATACATTTTTTTTTTTAAAAAGTAGAAGGTAGAGTGTATTTGTGTGTCTGTTTCTGTTGGAATACTGTTTTTCTTTCTGGCACTAGGGATTGAACTCAGGACCTTGCGCTTGCAAGGCAAGCACTTATGTCACTGAGCTACCTCCCTAGCTATGTCTCTGTTTCTGTTCCCAAGCTGGCTGCTTAGAGTTTTGGGCCCCAAACTTCATCAGCAGTTGAAGACAGCTTGTCTCTAGGGCCTCATTGCAGTATTGTAAAGATAAAGCCAGTTAGTGAGTATCAATAAACTGACAAGCCTAAACTGCTTTACCAATGCATTATAGTTGGTGAATGTATTGTACTTGATACTCGTGGCTTTCACAAACACCTGTGCTCTCCAATTTATAGGCAGGGTGGGAAAAACCGAAAAAAGTTGGAAAATGGTAGAGACAACAGAGGCGCCAGTATTTCTCTCTCTCTCTCTCTCTCTCTCTCTCACACACACACACACACACACACACACAGTAGAAGAAGACAGAACATAGAGGAAGCTGAGGTGTTCATCTGAACAACACCTGGGGGTGTTGGTGCTGCCAGCCTTAGCTTCTGCTTTTCCTTTGTGGCTTCTGAGAAGGTGTTTGGTGTGTTCATGTCCTTCCCAGGAGGAAGCCTCCTTCTTTCCCTTCTGTCATACCATTGTCACTTAAGAGCTGCACCTTGAGTGGTAGCGAGGGTACAAATCACACATCAGAGCACAAACTTTGGCAAAAATTAAGCCACACATGAGTGTGTGTCACCAACACCTCTCAAGTTCCTTGTTCTGCTCCTAACAATGGTCAATGGAGTGTGTGCTCAGAAATCATTCTTACGCCCAGACAGCTGCAGGAGTCCTTTCGCCAGGTCTTGGCGTTATGAACCCTCTTGTTTTGATTGTCCCCTCCATCGTGGAGGCTGCCACCCACTGTGACTGCCCCAGGACGTGGCTCATCCCTGCAGGAATCACCAGGACTGGAACCTTGGGGCAAAATCCTCCTTTCCACTTCCACTCTTTCTGCTTTACTCTTGCAAATGTCCACAGTGCAGGTGCTCATCGGCACTAGCCTCAGCCCTGCCTGTGGGCTCACTTCCCTACCTTGCCTCTGCTCTCCTTCGAATGGATGCCTAGCCTTGCTGTCTGTGATGTCTTCCCCGAAAGAGCAGCCTTCCTCTAAGCATCCTCACGAACTGGCCTTGCCACTGCCTCTGAGCCAGCATGAGGCCTGGGCATCTGCATTTCTCCAGGCACCCAAGGAACTGCACAGAGCTGCAGATGGCAGGTGCTGTGTTCTTTCTGTCACCCAAGCATGGCAAAGGACAAGCATCATTGCCTGAGCAGCAATGTGGTGGACATTGGCAGAAGTCATCACTTATCCCCTCCAGATCTGCACTATGATGGTGGTGAGAATTGGTGGGCATGGTTTTATTTTATTCATTTATTTTTAATTAATTAATTATTTAGTACAGGGCCTTGCTATGCAGCTCAGACTCGCAGGGATCCTCCTGTCTCAGCCCTCCCAGCACTGGGATTACAGGCATGCGCCACTACTCCCGGCTTTGGTGGCTGGCTCAGCACAGAGCCAGCACAGCATGCAGTACCGCAGACCGAACCCAGGTCCTCATGCTTTCCAGGCAGTCACTTAGACCTCCAAGCTATCTCCCCATCTCAGCAGCCGTGGCTTTAAGTGTTTTTTGAATTATTAGTAAAATTTAAATGTGGGATTTATGTCTGTCACTGGTTACCACATTGCCAGTTTAGCCTAATTCTCACTGAGTTAGCAAATGTTTGGAATGTTGGTGTCTACCCAGCGCTGACTATTAGCTCGGCGTTTTTTTTTTCATTAATTGATTCATTTATATGAGCACTTTACATTTACTCATTTAAACCAAACGATGAGCCCAAGGTGCCGTCATTATTGTCGCTGAGAATTGGAATGCTTGGGCCCGCACACAGCTGGAAGAGCAGAGCTGGGAGGCCGTGCAGGCAACTGAGCAACGGTGCGCTCACGCCAGCCAGTGCGCTCACGCCAGGGACTTCACACGTGCTTGCTCTGTCTTTATAATGAAAGTACGTTTCTTGAAACCCTTTGGATGGCAGCCGATTGAATAGCTCACTGTAACTGAACTTTTTATCTTTGCTTCTCAGAACCGTGTAGCTAGATATCTGTGGCATTGAATAATATAATCAGGTGCATAATTCTATACGTGAGGCATTCCAGGTTTAAAATAGTGAAAATATTCATGCCACTCCCACAAAGCTTAAAATCTAGTTGCAGAGTTTTAAAAAATTGTAAGCATAATAGTGTAACAGGTGTGTAACTCTGGTAAATAATTCCAAGTAGAATTGCATGAACTGTGAGAGTTTTCATGCCAGCCCAAAGCTGGGGTGGGGGCTCCCCTGGCCTAGAAGAGTGGGTGTGTGCAGGATGAGTGGGTACTGACTGGAGGAAAGGGGTGTGGAAGGCAGCCTGCCCCTCAAAGGTCAGAACATCCAGGAAAGGTGCAGGTAAGGTACAGCCACCCTGGATGGGACAGAGTGGACAGCTGGGGTCCAGGAGAGCTTGAGGGACAGATGGGGTGATTTGCATAGATCAGAGCCCGAGATCTACATCGCGAAGCCCAAGAGACTGCACACAAGGAGCAGAGTACAGGCAGTGAGTGCAGACTTCAGCCCACTGCATGCAGACTGCTTGTCCCCCACCCTGCACCCTCTGGAACATGAGCAGGTGCCCTCTAAGAAAGATAGGAGTGGAGCCCCAAATTGTCATTGCAAGTGGCACAGAGGGAAAAGCCACCCAGTGGGAAGATGGACATAGCTGAGAAAGGATAAACTGTACACACACACACACACACACACACACACACACACACACACACGGGAGGAAAAAGATCAGATGCGGAGTTTTATGATTAGCACATTTCAAATAAATGACAGAGATTTAAACTATAAGCTGGAAGCTAATAAAAGGAAGCAAGTGGAAATAATAGTGATAATAGTGGAAATGAAAAGTAGTTTTTGAAGTTAAGAATTTCCTGGACTGATTTAACAGCATATTCAGAGGACAGAGGATCTATGAGGAAAAGAAATAAATTCAGTTTTGTGGTTACAGCCAGAACAACGTAGAAAAGGGTAAAGTGCACCAAGACAGCATGCATGGAGAGGGCCCAGCACAGGTACCTTAGGGGTCCAGAAGGAGAGTAGGAGAGCAACTCAGGCGAGGCGGAAGCATTGCGAATGCAGTGCAGTAAGCCCCTGGATGTGAGAAGCACTCTGAAGTCCAGCCTGGTGCACACCTAGGGCCAACCTGAGGACATCATCACGTGCCTCCTGAGATTTGAAGAGAAGAGAAGAGAAGAGCAGAGGAGAGATTCTCAAGAGCAGGCAAGGGCAAAGACTGCATCATGTTCAAAGAGAAATATAGATATTGGGAACTGACTTACAGCACGGGAAGTGAAAGTATGAGGAAATGTTGTCACCACGTGCTGGGGAACGACTCAGAAATAGCGGAGGTGTGACTCCCCAGTATGGGGAACACTCCGATGACTGCAGAAGTGGTGAAGCACCAGTGAGTCCCACACAGTCCTCTCCACTTGGACACAGCGATGCCATCGTTCTTGCCACTTTCTGAAGCAGCTCTGAGGCGTTCCCAAGAGTGTTCCTAGTTGCGCTGTCATGACTGCCTCAGAGAGCTGGATCAGCTAAGATGCTTCCCTTTTGTGGTCATTTTGATTTTGGAGAAGAGTCAGAGGTTGCTCAGGGCCAGATCTGGTCAATGAGGTGGATGAGGGTGCACTGCAGGGCTCCTACTGCTCTGCCTTTCCACTTCGCCATGGTGTGCCATCCAGCAGTGTTCAGCGGGCTTTGATTGTGCCTCATAAGGCACTCACAGAAGCAGACTTCTGGGGCTGCTTCAGAACGTGGCAAGAATGGTGGAATACATGTGGTCATAGTGAGAGAGATGGAGGGTGGGAGAGATGGAGAGAAAGGAAGAGGTGAGAGAGGGAGAGAGAGATGGGGAGGGAGGGGGCTGCTTCAGAACGTGGCAAGAATGGTGGAATACATGTAGTCATAGTGAGAGAGATGGAGGGTGGGAGAGATGGAGAGAAAGGAAGAGGTGAGAGAGGGAGAGAGAGATGGGGAGGGAGAGGGGTGGAGAGAGAAAGGAGAAAGAAGGAAAGAGGGAGCAAAGGATAGGTGTAGAGAGGGAGCAGGAGAGAGGGCGAGGGAAGAGAGAGAATATGTGTGCGAGAGAGTACTCTGAGGGTGCTCATGGCAATGTGTCTTTACTACAATAGACCTTTAAAAATTGAAACGTTTATCCAATATGCTAATCACACCATACATCCATTCTAGAATTCTTCATCAAAATCAAAGGCAGTCTCTGAAAACCAGAAAACAAGGAAACCTGTCACCATGAAACCTCCAGGACAGTGGGAGGCATAAGAAAAATTTAGTCAGAGAAAGAGTCACAGATGGAAACAGGAAAGGTAGCAAGATGATGCAAAGGATAAATGTATGGGGAAGTCCCATGACAAAGCAGTAGTTAGAACACCCTGAGCAAGACCTTGACAGGAAGGATTTTGTTGATGACCTTTGCTTACTAAAAACTGCTCATGACGTGGAAAACTATAAATGTAGTATCTGTTACTAACTGCAAATATAAACATCAACTAGACAATATCCTTTTATATGAATGTATTTTCATTCCATTAATCAAGGGTAAGTATGATCTTCTGGGATTAACATTGAAGGAATAATAAAAATCATTCAATAAAAATCAGTGAATGAGATTTATCGACAATAGTGCCTTAGTCACTTTCTTGCTCCTGGGACACAATCCCAGTAGGTGAAACTTAATCACTAATAGGGCAGAGGTTTATTTTGGCTCGGAGTTTGCTCCTTGCTCAGCTGCACCAAAGAAGAGGGGTGTGGGGGACAAAAGAGCTTCTCACCTCACCGTAGGCAGGAAGCAGAAGGCAAAGATAGGAGGGGGACGGAGGTGGAGCCTCCCAAGTGCCTCCTCTCCTGCCCAACTTCCCAACAGCATGTTGGCTAGAGAGCCAGTGTGATGTGCTCATCTCTGAAAAGCCCTAGCTGTAAACACTAGCTTTCCAGGAAGATCTAGATATAAACCACCATAGATATGTATGTCAAAAAGGGAAACAAATGTAAAAAAAGTAAGGTGATATATTGAAGTGCTAGTATATCAGTAGCAGCACTGATACAGATAGAACGAAAGCCAAGATTAAAAGGATCATTTTAGAGTAAATTAGGAAATAAATAAATATGTGGAACACACACACACACAACACGAACACACACAGTTGTATAAAGTATAAGGATGAAAAACTGGTTGGAAATAAAATGAAAGTGAAATAGCATACTTGTAAATAGTAAGAAAAAAATATGTATATGTAAACCCAGAGGCAAGAAATGACACATTTCTAGACAAATATAGGCTTTCCAATTTAAGTGGATGTATGATAAGAATGCCCCTAAATTATTATACACCTAGCAACATAGTTTCAAAACATATAAAGCAAAAGTTGACTGCATTGAAAGGAGAAGTGGTGTGCGTGTAACCACAGACTGCATCACACCTCTCTGGGTAAATGGGAGCAAAAACAAAAACAAAAATAAACAAACAAACAAACAAAAAAAACAAAAACAAAAAAAAGATGCCGTGGCTTTGAAAAGCAAACAGGAGCAAATGTGACGTAGGTGAGAAGCACAGAAAACACGTGTGTCGTCTGGAAAGTACTTGGCCTTCTAGCCCACATCCACAGCCTTTGCTCATGCTGATTCAGTTGTTCAAAAATAAATCAAAAGACACACACACAAACACAAACCAAAATTATAATGATTGAAATTATTGGCATAATGTTTTCTGTAAAATAAGATTATGCTATAAATTTACATCTGAAATATAGCTAAAGTATGCCTAAATGTTTGTAAATTACATCTGAGCAACCTATTGGGGAAAAAAAAAACAAGAAAGTAAACATTCCAATTATGTAGGCTAACATGTCAATGATATAAACAACAGAACAGGAAATAAATTATAAAGTAGAAAAATGTGCAGATGAGCATTGTTTTTAATTAATTAGAAAATCAATGTGTGACCCAATTTAGAGAACTACAGATTGTCTCTCTTGCAACTAATGAAACTGATGAACTTCAGGCAAGGTTGATATTTTAGAATCAATATTATTAATTCTGAAATGAAAAGGACCTTTACATTAGTGTAATTCAAAAAGAGTACCTGAATGGACTTGCAAAACTTATATCCTAGATATCTTAAAATGTTTATAGATAAACAAGGAAAGGAAAGAGAAAACTGTAGTTACCATGGTTATATGTAAAATTAGCAAAAATATTAACATAGACATCACAAAGAAATTATCCCAATGTATAAGAAATGCATGCAAAATTGTCTAGACATCAATCAATATAGGTTCATAAATTCATATAAGCTCGGTGGAAATTTGCATTAAGAGAACAGTAAGGCAAATACAACCCAACGATATCAAATTGTATGAAGAATGTGGGCTCCTAGAAGAATCATCTGCTGGCTTGGTGGTAATTTTGCATAGCCACTGTTCACCCATATCCTCTAAAGATAACCATGTATGCCTTTAGTTCATCAATTCAATTGCTGGACGTGTAACCCTCGGGTACTTATACACATAGAGCGAAAAGGCTGGTGTGTCGATGTTCACAGCACCATCATGCATGTGAGCAAGTGGCTGACAAAACAGTCAACAGCCACTCTGCAAAAGCATGGATTAATCATTATATATTCATACCAGGGAGTGCCATATGGAGATTAAGATTAGCTGCTGCTACAATCATCATCCCTGGGCCTGCAGCTTGGATGAGAAGCCAGACCTGAAAGAGTGCGGGTTGTCCGAAACCTTCCAGGACCTTCTAGAACTAGAAGCAAGGGTAGTGGGTGCCTCAAGGAAGAAGAGGTTGAAGAGTGAAAGCCTTCTCCAACAAAACCTCCAAAACACCACGAGTCTTTTGTTTGTTTGTTTAAGCTGCTGTGATTGCAGGGCTGTATCCATTTTGTGACAGCTCACTACGTTATAGACTTGTGACTTGTACGTGTCTCTGCACATGCTGCACTTTAACAAAATGTTTTTGGTTTGCATGTCTTTTTAAATAGAGAAGAAAAAGGCAGGAGGATATTTAAGGTACAGGAACTAGTGTGTAGAAATTCTTGTGCCGAGGGTGGGTACAAGGGTTAAGTAAAGCCAAAGTGTCTGGAGTCCAGTGATTAAGAGAGAAAAGAGGAGTTGGGAAGGGGAGAGAGGGGAAAGGACAGGGGAGGGGAAGAGGAAGAAAGAAGCAAAAAAGGGAGAAGAGGGAGGGAGGGAGAAAGCAAAGAATAGGGAAGGGGAAGAATGGTGAAGCGGAATAGTTGCTCTCCAGGGTCCTGAAAGTGTGGCTGGGGTTTAGTAGTAGTGTGTGGGGATCTGCTGGTCTTACTGGAAAGGGTTGCACCCTGGGAAGACATGGTGATAGGAACGAGAAAGATGGACAAGAACATGAAAAGCTGGGCTAGGTGGTCGCTAGTCTGCCTGATGGGCAAGACTAACCCAAGGCACACAAAAGCGATCCTTTAGTTATACTTTTGCAAAGTTTGTATCACATGACACAAGGTTGCTTAGCAACAAATAGCTGGCCTGAACTAGACAGGATGCTTCTCTCAGCACTGGAGTAGCTTGTTTGCTTGAGGAGCTGAGGCCCAGTCCCACCTACACAAAATTGATCAATTTCCCAGCTTCCTGCAGCTCCCAACAGTAGTGGAAAGCAGACCTGGGGAGATTCATTGTGCTGTGGTGAGACTTGTAGTTTCAATTTTCCAGGTACACACTGGAGAAGGCAAAAGTTACACGTGGGCTGGTGAGCGAACAAGTGATAGCAGCAGGGCCAGAGAACACATGTGCTTCCAGGGTCTGAGTAGCGGAGAAGAGCTCGGGTGTGCGCCTGGAACTGCGGGTGGGAGAGCGAAGATGGGGAGACTGAGGCAGGCTTTAAACCTGTGGAGGTTTCCTGACTCCAAAACCCATTTAAAAATCATGTAAGCAGGCATTTGTCTTTTAATTAATTGGCTCTCAACATTTAAAGTCTTTTGGCATTGTAGCCTGGTAATGTAGTATGGCTTTATGGATTAGCTGTTTTAGTACCTCCTTCCTGGGCCTTTCAGTTGTATTGATGATGACTGATGAGGCAGAGTTTCTTATAGTTTATATGGTGAGCCCAGTAGACTTTGTTACATTAGTGGACAGCATGAAATATTTAAAAAATATTAGCTACTATAAATTTTCTGTTATTTTTGACATAAATGTTCATAGATTTATTAATTAGTTGATGTCTAATGAGAAAATTAACCAAGTATATTTATTAGTGTGTCTTAAACCCATTTTCTTTGAATAGCTTAAGCTTTAGTAGTACAATTTTAAGCTGTCTCTAATATGAGTGGTTCTTTTTTATTTTATTTGTATTTTAGGGATGGGTCTACAGGGTGTTCAGGGTCTCACTACTAGATCAGACTCTCATAGTGATCCACCTGTTTACAGCCTCCCAAGAGCTGGGATTACAGGCATGCACCATCATGCCCAGTCTCAATTGCCATCTCACTGTGTCCTAGGTGTGGGGCTGGCACAGAAGGCCCAGAGATTGAACCCCCAGCTCCTGTGCCTTCTTGTAGGTGCTTTAATCTTCTGAGCTATTTGCCTGGCCCCATATGAGTGCTTCTTACATGTAGGTTTTATTATAAGCAAAATAAAATTCTTTCCCTAACACAAATATATTTTCTGTGTTGATTGGCTTCAGTGTTTGATTATCTTTTCTAACCATTCCATAGGAACTTTATAAAATGTATGCTCAGCTCTATTACTTCCATATTTGTAATGTAAATATATCTAGTTTTTCTGAATTGTTTAATTCACTTATCTGCTTAAATATTTTTTAACATTTGCATATTTATAAACATTTTTATGCTGGTGTTTTTACATAGAAAGTCCCATCTGTAGTCAACAGTTTCATCTTTCTACTTCCTTAACATGTTTAATAGCAACAAATTATAGCTTGAGTCAAAGGGCCTTAGTGAACCAATTAGTGTGAGAAGCCTGAGGGACTTGCAGAGCCATGACTGGCTTCGCCATGGTGCTGCCCACCTGCCTAGATGGGAAGCCCTGTTTCAGTCGTTGGTTCCTCCAGGTGTAAGTCCAGGATATAGTACAGTGTGCCTGCTAATACGGAGAGAGAATAGAAACACCAAGCTTTACTCCTATGCCTCTAAATCCATGAAAATGTATGGCAGGAAACAGAAAGATCATTAGGACTGCCCGGTCCAAGGTCAGGATTACTGAAATACCTCTTCCTGAAATGTCTGAGATTTCAGCAGGCCTGGGAGCTCACTCTGACCCTGAGCAAGGCCTGAGACAGGCATAAGCTCAGCTCATGGCTCTGATGCTTGGTCGGTTCTGGGAAAGTGAGATTCCTGGCCTGGGATGCAGGTCCTAGAATATGAACCACTTGCTTGTGTGTCACTTGGGCTGGCCCCATCTGTTTGCAGCAAGAGGTCTGTCTTCCTGGGTGTAATAATGACACTTGTTAAAACATGGTATCATTTCACTTCTTGATTGAAGGTGGCGGAGCAGAGAGGCAATGACTCTGCTAATTTCTTCACCTATTGTTTCAGCACTGTTTTACATTTTGAGACTGGAGGCTGACACACAGGAAAGTGGCCCTGGGCTCACGTATGATGAGACGGTCACAGATGTAAGCAAACAGGATCAGCTATTCAAAGAGCTATTCTAGCTGTAAGAGGGATTGTTGGTTAAATGGCCCAGGCAGCCATTTTAGTGTTATAGATCACTCTGGTGTTATATTGAATTTCATTTTCCACCTCTTTGCAAAATACCAATGTGTGGTTACAGAGGAAGCTACGGGAACATGTCGGAGGAGAGTGAGACCCTGCTGGGCTTCCTACTGTCGCAGGGGTAGTTCGCTTTGCCTGGACTCTACGCCTGCTACTTGCCCACATGTCACGTATCCTCATCTTCCTATTCAGAATGGGTGCAGGGACTTTGAGCCATCTGGCTGATTCCATATTTCCACCTTAGGAGGATATCTCAGAGCAGAAGCCCTCTTGCCTTCTACAGCCCCGATCTGCTGTCCCACTCTCTACCACGGATCTTGGCTTTGCATTGTGGGTCTCATCAGAAACAACCCACAGGCCCCGACTTTGCCTTCCTTTTTGAGGACAATTCATGAAGTCCCTCTTCTCTGACACTACGCTCTTCTGGCCCTATGTCCCTAATGACCACCTTTAGTTGGTCCTAGGAGCTGTATTTCAGCTGTTGCCTCTGGTCGTGCCACCTACTACCTGCCCAAATGCCATGGCTGTGCCACCATTTATATTCCGGACCCTAGGTGGACGAGTCACGTTGCTGATGTTGCTGTTGTCCTGCCTGATGCCTCCTGCCAGACACCATAAATGCCCTGAAGACCAGGACGATGTTCAGGAATGCAGCCTGCCATGCACCTCACTATTGTCAGGCCGTCCTTTCAGTCAATTGGTCCAATTTCTGAATGGATCCAAAGAAGGCAAAAAAAAAAAAAAAAAAAAAAAAAGTTTGTGATATGCTTTTCCAGAGCCACCAGTATGGGATCTGTGCCTTTGGCAAAATGAATGATGGTAAATCTCATTTTTTCCTAGCACCTATCCTCCTGCAGTGCTATGAACAAATGAAATTATATAGAATGAATGAGGTTTTCAGTGGAACCGAAAAGTTCACGTCTTAAAAAAAATGCCAGTCATGAAATAACCTGTTTAAAAGAGTAGTCTGCTATCCCAAACACCACCTTCTTTTCCTTTGCCCCCAACTGGGAATTCCACATACTGAGTTTCCTTGAGATGGAGATCATTCAGCTAGATATTCAGCAATTAAGCTTCACATAATAAATAACAGGAAGAAGAGAATAATGATAAAGGGCTGGGAGGAATCGAGTCCTGTAACCACAGTCCTGTAAACGTTACTTTACTTTAAACATGAAACTGAGGCCTTTTGCCAGAAGTCTCCCTTTAAAGCTGCTTGGATTAAAGGGAGTGCTGATGCCAGCAATTCATAAATGAAGAGGAAGCTGAAGTTGACACAGAACCAAGGGCTGCTGCTAGCAGGTCTGCAGGGAGCCTGCCAGCATCAACAGCTGCCCACAGGGCTTCCTACTGTTATGGGGTAGTCCGTTAGAGAAAGGCAAATGGGAAATGTGGCCGCCCTGTGTTCCTCAGAAACACCACCGGGAAAAAACCCGCAAGACTGTGCTTCCCGAAGTTTCGCAGAAACTGGAAGCACAAGTGCAGACACCAGAGTGGGAAGACCCAGCCCTGCCCACAAATCCAAGGACCCTTGCGTCTGTTGAGGCTTGACTGTCCCCACCAGAACTCAAGTCCAAACTGGTCTGCCATTGTTGGGAGGCGATTGGGATTCGATGAGGTTCTGAGGGTGGGGTCAGGGTGGCATTAGTGGCCTTACAAGAAGAAGAGACACCCACGAAAGCTCTGCCTTGGGACTCTGTGGAGAGACCTCACCAGACAGATACTGCCACTAAATCTTCAACTTCCCAACCCCAGGAACCACGCACTGCACCAACTTTTATTCTTATAACTACTCTCCAGTGGTATCCTACCACAGCAGCAGAAAACAGACTAAGAGAGCGTCCCTGCCTGCAAATGCTGCGGTGCAGAAAGCCTTCTGGAAGGGATAGGACATAGCTTCTGAAGGCCACGCTATCTGCATGTGTTTCCTAGATTAATTTTATCATTAGAACACGGTAGCCCACTTACTGTGTCCCTCGAGGGCCATCCTGTGTTGAGGCCTTCCCTGGTAGTTCTGCCTAGCTTGCCTCCTGGAGGCCTCTTCATCCTCCTCCTTCTCTTCAGCATCCCAGGCAGCAATGTCTAGAAGCAGAGAAGACATGAATAAGCAAAGAAACTACGCAGAACACGTGTGTTCTCTTATTCCCCACCCTGCTCCCTCTCTGAGCCTCCCTTTATCCTGTCTCTCCAGTGAGCCTTTTGACATCATTGGCTGGGCAGGATCAGCAGAGAACATAAAGCCCTCCGGCCAGCAGTAGGGCTGGTGGGTGGCTACTGTACCAGGGGAAGGCATTTAGTAAACCAACATAGCTGTTTGGCTTTTAACATAAAGTTTTCCTTCGTATTACCTTACTTTCTTTTTTGCACGATAATCTCACAGAAACTATAGATACATGAAAAGTTAAAGAATGTTTGTTCTGACCTGGGAGATAGCTCAGCAGTCCAAGCATCTACCTGGTAAGCACAAGGACCTGGGTTCAATCCCCGGATTACGTGCTGTGCTGGGCCTGGAACCCCGGATACGCTGTGCTGGCTAACAAAACTGGGTGTGGTGGCATACGCTTGTAGTCCCAGGGCTGCGGAGGCTGAGACAGGAGGATTTTTATGAGTCCAAGCTGCATAGCCAGACCGTGCACCAAGTAAATAAATTAATAAAAGATTAAAAAAATTTTTTTTTAAGAATGTTCCATTTCCTTGATTTTTTTTCCTTCCTCCCCAGTCATGATGGGGTGGGGAAAGGCAGGTCTCAGTCTGGTCAGGAGACCCATTCTCTGGAGATGGCTGTAGAGCTGTAGCCCTGGGGGCCCGCTTGCCATTCTTGATGAGGAAGCCAGGAAAATTCAGCTGGATGAATGGTACTCCAGTGAAAGAAGGAAAAGAGCCACATCAGTGCTTCCAGAAGGAGACCACAGGTGAGTAAGGTGGTCTGTCCACGGGAACTGGGCTCACCCTACAGGCCAGCAGCACCAGAGGGGGCTGTGCCCAGAACTTCGTTTCCGGGCAAGCACGGCATGTGAGAATCCTCCTGCCACCTAAATGCTGCGCCCACCTCTACCCCATGCATGCCAAACATTGGCTGGAATTTGGCAGTGAGGTCAGCAGACGAACGTGGCTCACGAGGGATAGCATTCTTCAGTGGGACTCTTGCGGTCTTAAGGCAGCAGAGCCCATAGAGTCACCAGGCTCCTTCTCCTTCCAACACCCCGTGGACACAGCCATGGTCAGGTGTGAGAGCCAGAGATACGTCCTCCCGGTCAGGCCAGCTGCCTTGTGTCATAGTAATGGTGTTGTATGTAAGCCCACCCTCTGCCGGCGTTTCATCGCAGGAGCCAGGACCACCCAGGACCAACCCTAGCAACAAGAGAAAAGCACATGTGCTAGTTACTTTTCTCATGCTAAACCAAATACTCAACCCAAAGGCAGAGGAGGAAAGCTTTATTAGCTAACAGTTGGTCGAAGTTTCAGTCCATAATTGGCCGGCTCCAAGGCAGAGTGGCTTCACGAACAGTTCATGGCAGGTGGAAGACAGCCACGACAGGCAAGGGGCTAGCCGTGAGTCTAGGGCAGGCAGCGTTCACACCCTTAATCCTCGCGCCCTTTGGCCTAGCACTGCCCATGAGTCGGCCCCAGCATCACGCCCCTGGAGCAGCCAACTCTGGAGAAGCCCCGCCCATGACCGCAGGAGGCTCTGGAGGACATGGAGACCCAGCCTCAGCCGCTACCACTTTCCAGGCAGAACATAGATCGCGCTGCCCTGAAAGCTGCCCTTCCCGCATTCAGCTTCAGGTTGCCTATTTTTGTGTTCACCTCTCAAGCCTGAATGATTACTTTGTGCCTCTCTGCACCGGGTAGTCCTACGGAGGCATTGGGTGTAGCTTTCACATGAAGGCTGCTGCAATTAGAATTGTCTACTCATCTCTGTGTTCAAATTTGGCTTTTTATTCCCTTCTGTACGAAAGATTGTATGCGAATGCTAAAAAAAAAAAAGAAAAAAGAAAAAAGAAAAAAAAAAAAAAAAAAAAAAAAAAAAAAAAAAAAAAAAAAAAAAAAAAGACGGGTCCAGACTGCCTCTCTGCACTGCTCCTCCCTCCCAGGAGAGAGCGCCCTATTTTCATCCCCAATTTTAAGGCTGTGAGTTCAAGCCTGAATCTCCGGTGGACTGAAGTCGCTCCAAGTCTGGTTTTTGAGGCGGCCTGGGTCGGTGGGCCCAGGAATGTGCCCACCCCCTGCACGCGTTCCTCTCAGGAGCCACTGTGGTCGGTTTGCGGTCTGAGCTTCGACGACTGTGAAAGGTGGATAGGAGGAGCGCCCCGGTGTGGCCACCAGGGATCCCAGGGCGTGGCGGCTGAGCCCCGACCTGGGGTTTGGGCGCTGGGGTCTGAACCCTATCAGAGGGAGGGTTCCTGGGCCAGGAGGAACCCTTGACCCTAAACTGGGCAGCTGAGGAGATCAGATCCTGGAAGCAGGGCCAGGGAACCAAAGAAACAAAGCCGCTAGTGGGGCCGCGGCTGGGGCGGAGCCAGGCAAGCTCAGATGGGCGCGTGGCCATGCCAGCCCGGAGTCGGGCGGGTGCTCCGAGGCTCCGCGAGTCGCCTGGCTGGGGCCGTGGCGGCCGCCCGGACAGAAAGCCGAAGCGGAGCGCAACCATGGAGACGCGACGTGCGTGCCATAGTAACCCGCGACAACGATATTTATGAGCTGCCACAGCCAGGCTTCCTGGGTCCTGCCCCCGGCTCCGTCTCCAGACAAGCACGGCCGCGTCTGGTTCCACCGCCTCGCCGGGCTCCTGGGTGGGGGCACCGCAGCGAAGGAGGCGCAGCGGATCAATAGTTAACGCGGCCGGCAGGCGGCGGCTCCACCCGCTCTCGCCGAGGCGCCTGTTTGGAAAGCCGCGCGTGCGTGCTCCGTCTGCGCCCTGCCTCAGCCAGGGGGCGTCACCAGCAGGGGCGCTTGGAAAGGGGGGCGCGCCCGGAGCTGCTCCGGTAATTGGCGCTATCAAGTACCGCCGCACCGGGGCTTCCCGGTCCTGCTCGGCTTGGGCACAACGCCCGCCCCCCGCGCGTGCACGCGTACACACACGAGCGCGCACACACACGTGTGCACACGGCCCGTGGCATCGGCACCAGCCGGGTCCCCGCCCTCCGGGACCAAAGCGGGGACCATTGAGCCGGGCCCGCCGCAAGTGGAGCCGCCAGCTCAAGACTCGAGCAGGGGCCTCGCCGGAGCCCCACGGCCGCACGCCATCTGCACTCTGCTCTCCTCCCGGCTCCAGCTTTTTGTTCAAAGCTGCGCTCGCTGCCCAGCTCTCCCGGTCCTTTGCTAGCGGCGCTGCGAGGAGACTGGATCCCGCCTAGGGTCCCTTAAGGTGCGAAACGCGGGCAGTGCGAGTGGAGGAGGTGGAACCAAAGACCGCGAAAATTTCTGTTTTGGCTTCTTCCAAAGCCATCTCCAGAGGTCGCGAGCCCGGTGGTGTCTACTTTCATCCTCTTTAGGACAATGGATTAAGTTACTCTTCCCTAGATCGCAAGTGGGGGGTCCGCACTCCTCGGCAAGATGAAGGAGAAGGCGATGATCAAGACAGCTAAAATGCAGGGGAACATGATGGTGAGTGCGGGCAGCGGCTGGGGTGGGGGCTGCAACTCTCCCCAGCCCGAGCCTTGAGTTTCCCTGTAATGACAGCCACCGGTCCCTGCTCGCGTGCGGCGCCGCTTCCCGCCGGAACCCACCCGGGCTCCAGGACCTGGCGTCCCCGAGAATCGCAACTTGCTGGCTCTGCGGCCGCGCTCCTTGGGGCATGTGGCTTTGTGTCTCTGGGGCGGGCTGCGGTGCAGCCCTCGAAGATGCTTGACTCTGCGGGTTGTGATTAGCGAACCTGGGTTGTGCTGGAGAAAATGCATGCGGGGACCGGGTCACTTCTTCAGCCAGGGTCAGCCCGGGCCCTGCCTCCCGCACCACGTTAGGGCTGCAAGTCCCTGGAGGAGCTGAGACCTGTTGGGGTGGGCCAAGGCTTGCTGCCCTCAGGCACACGGCAGCCGTTCTGCCCTGCTGCCCAGAACCCCGCGTCGGTGGCTGCCCCCCACCCCCTGGCAGGGCCCTGCTTCCTAGCTTGAGAAAGACCACTGCCCCAAAAGGTTGCGCCAGAGGGTTCTAAAGGCACGTATTTCTCCAAAGATGACTGTGGGCCACGGCTGCAGGCCAAGTTACGCAACTTTGCTAACTTGAGGACTCAGTGTGGCGCCTTCTGAGTGCTCGACCCCCCCTGCCTGTGTCCCCTTGGCCTCCAAAGTGCACCTGCTTCGGACTCCTGGAGCCCGGGGCATGGGTCAGGGCGCTGGGATCTCCGTGTCTGGCCGAGGACCAGGAGGTTGCCATTTTGTTCTGTGGGAAATGTCTGCACATTTATTTGGGCGATATTTTAAACCTTGAGGTGTTGGTGCGGATTGAGGCTTCTGGTGTCCCGTGACTGACCAGTGACCAGTCCTTTGCGAGCTGGAAAGGGCCCCGGGGGTGGTGATCTCCAAGTTGCTCGGCAAAGTCCTGCAGGACAGATGAGCATGCCCTCAGGTCAAACTCTAGAGCTGTTTACAAAAGTGGTTTGGGTCCAGGGCAGTGGGTGGGGGCTATGCTTGGAGAATTTTTGAAGTCTCCCTTTAAGGAAAAAGACATAAGAAACAAAGAGAACCTGTTCAAATCCACAAACTGTCAGGCTGCCTAACCACGCCCACAGGAAGGCACCTGTTGCCTGGCATAGGGGGGCACTGGATGAGTTCAGAAGTTGCCTTCTCCATTGAAGACCGGCCCTGAGGTGCGGTGGGCATAGATAACCACCCCCCTCGCCCGGACTGCTTCGGTCTGTGAGTTCTTGGGCTGGCCGACCTAATTGTGCATTTGTGAACATGCACCTGATTTCCTATTTTTCCTTTTTAAAAAGCCACTATATTACCCAGCATAATTTCTTGTTCGAGTTGGGCAGAAATATGTATGGAGGCATGACTTGAAGCTAATTGCCACCCATGCCTGTAACTCCTACTTTATGACATTCTGCAATGTGCTAGTGAAACAGATGTGTTATGTGCAGAGGCTAAGGGGTTTGGGCGGGTTGTATTGACAATGACCCATTATTAGTGATTATGCAAAATCAAATAAATATTTCTACTCCTACTGCCAATGGCATGCTTTGATAGAACAACTTTGGATGGGACTTTTATTTAAAATTTTTGAGATCTGCCCCTGATTGCTGTCTTCTACTTCTGAAAATAGTGTGCGGCCAGCCAGTTGCATCGCTTGTGCTGGGAATAAGGGTATCGGAGACAACGTGCATCGTATGTGCCCTGCCGGTTCTTGATAAAGAGCATTGCGGCAAGTTGAGCTGAACTTAGGGAATTCTACATCAGGCAGTAGTTTAAGAAAGCATTCGTAGTGATCCTGGGAAAGACACCATGCAGTCTTGCTCAACTTTTAAATGTTCTTTCAATTTATAACTTAACAATTAGGACTCTGCAGGTTATAACATCTGACAGTTCGCGTTCCAACTAAATCCATGTGCAGCTTCCACCCGGTGGTCACCCCATCCTTGCATCATTAATTGGGGGCTTACTGGTCCCTGGTTTTCATCATTTGCCATGGAGGACTTCGGGCAATCACAGCCATTCCTGGCTCTGCAGCGCCTTCTTTGGAATCAGAGGATATTTAGCATCCTGGGTGGGAACTGGACAACTTATTCCTTTGCTCACAGTTGAGTCCTGGCACATCCGCCTGCTGCACAAGTGCCAGGATGCCTCTGTGTTGTGTTGTACCTTTCAGTGTGTACACACATGCGTGTGCCAAGTCACACAAGCCAAATCCCAGCTCATCGATTTGCACTCGTGCTTTCAGTGTAAGGTTTAAAAGGGGAAGGGGACGTGACAGAGAGCCTGGTGTGACTTGACAGGGCCCAGCCTGGAGGGTCTTGGAAATGCAGATGCCACTGCAGCCAGCATGGAGCCTACTGTCTCACCCCTGGGACCGTGACAGCAGCACCCTGGCTTGCACTGGCCTTGCCTGGTGCCGGGGTGGAAATCTGCATGCTGGCTTTCTTCCGAGTAGATTTCTGATCACAGCTGAATGGCTCTGGGCAGGCAAGGTTTTTGGTTACAGTCCACTCTGTGGTCTTGCTGGGGTGAAGCAGTGAGCAAGAGAGAAGCCCTCAGCAGACCAGCACCCAGCTTGCCGTGGTGTGGAAGAGTCTGTTTTATAAGTTTCTAATTCTTCCAGGATGCAGAGAATAATCTTTTGTTTAAATATATGAGGTACAGGGTCTCACTATGCAGCGCAGACTTGTAGTGAGCCTCCTGTTTCAGCCTCCTCAACTCTGGGATTATAGGCGTGAGCTGTAATCCTCATGGCCAGCTGGGCACACCTGGGGGTTGAATCCCAGTCCCTGCGATTGCCTAAGCAGGCCCCAGGACTAACCAGTCTGAAGAAAATAAAGATTTTCTACTTTTCTGGAAAAAAAAAAAAAAAACAATGTTATTTTAACAAGTAACTGTATCTTTATGAGGTCTACATTTGAAGATACATAGAGGCACTGACATACACTTTTTAAAAACTCATTACCTTATTATTAGTATGTTGATGCTCTGTGTATTTAGTAGAGATATCCTGGGCCAATGATTTTAGGATCAATGGGAAATTTTATGATCTGTGAGATATTGTTTCATGCTGAATTTTCCGCTCTGTTCATGTGTCTTTCTCCTCTGTCGAGCTGCTGAGTAAAGGTGGATGCAAATACCCTATCAGCTTTGGGGTGCCCCTCTTCCTCAGTACCTGCATTGCTGGGTGTTGGAGTACATGTCGGGCTAACAAGGATTGCGTGTGGTTTTGTGGACCAGTGGTGATAAAGTAAGTACAGAGGTTCTATGTCTACAGGTCCCTACAATATCCAAGAATCCTGTGGTTGCTTAGATTTAAAGGAAGGTTTCAACCCATGAATTCTCTACACAGGGAAAGCTAGACTCTTGTTCCATGCGATTACTTTTATCAGTCAGTATTTCACTAGAGCAAAACAGCTATAACACGAGAAACACAAACGTGTAAGGAATTACAAGAACAATGTCAGATAGCCACAGAATCAGATGAGGAAGCATGCAGAGGGCGTTTGCACAGTGGAGACTGAAGGGTTCAGCCCGAGGCCTGGAGCTCACTGCAGTGTCTTGTGTGAGCCTGCATCCGGAGGCCGGTGAGTCTGTAATGGAAGGTTGAGGAGTCTATGCTGGAAGGCTGAGATCTGTGCCAGACTCTGAAGTCTGTGCTAGAAGCTAGACGATGCCATCCAAGGAGAAGGGAAGGCTGGAGCTTCTCAGAAGAAACAGAAGTAGATCGGCCTTTACCTCATTTCCCTTCATGTCATCCTGGTGACAAACCACCCTGGGCGGGCCTTCTTTGTAACTAAACTTCGTAGGGTGATAAAGTCAATCAAGCATCACAGCCCTGGAACTGGCTTTAGGTCCCTGGTCCCAGCCTGGCTCCTGATATGGCACTAGGAGCTCAGGAACTTTGCAGAATGACTGTCTTCCCCTTCCTATGTTAGGTCAAACTTCTCGGAAGGGTCGGGCTATTACAATACTTCTCAGACTTAGGTCTGACTTAGGTCTTAGGTCCACAGACAGACTGACAGACGTCTGCAGTAATGCTCCAAGGGAAGGCACTCAGCTGCGCAGATGCTCTCTGGGCTTTGGGGCAAAATGTAGGGCTCACGTGGGACCCAATCCCCTGGGAACAAGATGTGCATTCTAGAAATGATGTACAGACCTGCATCTCTAGTGTGGTCCTCATGCGTCCCTTTCCCTTAGGTCCTCAGGAGCACTCCTTGTGCTGCTCTTTTACAGATCAGTGAGTTAGAGACAGAACCTCTGGTGCCGGTGCTAAATGTAGATAGTCCAGCATGGAACTGGAGGAGAATTCGCCTTCTGAAAATGGGTTCTAAAAATTACTTCAAAGGCTCCAAGTTCTGAGGATTGCCACTGTGTGTTCCAGGATGGATATTAAGGGTGATAGCTCTCCGCTTCCGGCCATTCAGCAACCCTCATGACATCATCGGCCCGAGACGCAGCCTTCTCCAGGAGCGTGGGTACACCTCACCCGTGCGGGAGGAGGGTCCAGGCCTGTGTCCCCTTCACGCTACTTTCCCGGATGGGGAAGCCACAGCAATAATACATGTTCGCAGCCAGTAAGGGGCAGCACGCTAATAGAACGAGCAGGAAGAAGTTCCCAAAGCCAGGCAGAGAGGGCGTGTTCAGGCTGCTTCACAAAGCCCTCACAAAAGGCTGCTTGGTGTGGGGCGGCCCTGCCCGCTACGGAGCCCTCGCAGGTCCTTGCTTCACGCTCTCTCTGGGTCTATTGCTTGGATGTGTAGATCTACTAAGCTGGCCCCTTCCTGTCCTGTCACCAGGCCACCGGGTCCCGGGCCGCATCACTTAGAACCTGTTCCTCATTTCCCTGTTGAGCGTTCCCTGTTGTTACCGAGCAGCGTGGGGCGTGTTGAGACATGGACGTCAGCCTAGCATCCTCTCCAACGACGTCCACGTCGTGTAGTGACCACTGTGAGGGACGAATGAGTGGAGAATGGACTGCAGGGTGAGAAAGGCCCTTAATCATGACCGTACATTTCCTTTTATTTTAAGAAGTTCTAATTAGGTGACAGGAAAAAGAACTCCATGCTTCCCGTCGTTTCCAGTTTGGTACTAAAATTGAAGCCCTTGCCCTCTGTAGAGGGTAGGAGGCAACTGCCTCAGAGCCCCTGTCATTTAGCGAGATAAATAAATACCTTCCAGAACAATATTTTTCCTTGCCATGTACTAATTAAATGTAAATTCAAGACAGGAAAATTTTGTGGGCTCTTTCAGTGATGAGGGCCAGGTTCATTTGATGAGCAGGAGCACAGTGTAGCTAGAACTCGGGAGCCTGCGTGGACCTGGGAGCTCCCAAGCATGGGCTGATCTGAGGGCCTGGGTACACACGGCCTGCCCAGAGGCTTCTGGTGATCAGACCTGCTGGGGGGTCTTGGGAAATCTGGGTCCCCACAGGCATGAGTGTTGTCTTGGTTACTTTTCTCTTACTGCTGGGACAAAACACTGGCACTCCAAGCTGAAGAGGAGCAGGGCTGCTTAGTTCACAGTTTGTAGAGGATCCTATCTGTAATTAGCTGGCTCCACCCCTGGCAGAGGAAGATGCCAAAAGCGGCACGAGCAATGGGCGAGCAAGCTTGTGCTCCTCTCTTACATTGTGTGCAAGCTACTTTCCCTGAGGCCCCTGTAGCGCACACACCTCCAATCCCAGCGGCGGACAATGAACCAATCACAAATCCTAGGTTCAGCTGCCTCTGAAAAGCCCAGCCCCGTGGCTATATGAGGTGTTGGGGGATGATCAGACAACAAACCCCAGTGTGCACGCTAAAAATTGAACGGTGCAAGGTGGAGATTCTCAGCTGTCCACACCCACCTCTGCCCAACACCCCTCCCCAGCCCAACAGTGGGAAGTCCTGTTAGCTGCGCTGGTGTAGCTGGGCGTTGAACAGTTTCATGGTGGTTCTCTGGGGCTGCCAGGATACAGAACCATTGGCTGAGGGCTGAGATATAATTTTATTGATTTATTTGGTACAGGGTCTCACGACACAGCCCAGACTCATAATGCTTCTGTCTCAGCCTCTTCAGCAGCTCTGGGATTACAGGCATGTACCACCATCCCTAGTTTCAGTGGTCAGGTGGTCAGCAGAGTGCACCCAGGGGGCCCGGCTCAGCACACAGTACTGAGGATTGAACTTGGGACCTTGTGCTTGTCAGGCAGGCACTTAGACAGCCAATCTGTTTTCCTAGCCCTGTGAGGAAAATGTTGAAGGTAAATGCAGCCACCAAGTCCCGGGGAAGTCGAAGAAAGCTAGGTGGAGGATGGAGGGAGTAGAAGTGAGATCAGGTGGGGTAGCAGGAAGAGTGCCTAGCAGGAGGCAGGCTAAGCTTGGGCTAGCGTCGTCACAGGTGAATGCACAGTATTTCCATGGGTGCTATGCGTCGTATGATGCTTCCATTGCATTAGACGTCTTCATCTCTTCAAACGTTGTTTATGGTGAAAACTTTCCACTCCTCTCTTCCAGTTGGAGCTTGAGCTTGTGGTTTTCAGGCTCACATGTAGCCCTGGGAGGGAAAAGCAGGGGCACCTGAGGAAGCTCTGTCTTCTGCCTCCCCAGAAGAGAGCGATGGTTTTCATAGAAAGGTGCTCTGTCATGTCCGTGGCCTATGGACAATGCCTTTCAAGCCACATGGAGGGGAACAGAGCTGAGGGAGTGGCTGAGAGGTCCCAGGCCCAGCAGGATGCCTTGGGGATTTTCCACAACTCCTGTGACTCCCCTGGCTGCTCCTGGCCCCTGGCCCCTGGCCCCTGGGAAATGTGGGGATGAGTAGATGGATTGCTCCCCCGGCACACACCCTCCCCGTGCAGCAGTCTCGCTGCCTGTCCTCTGCCCGCGCCTCAGGGAATCACCTTTCCCACCACACCAAGCGTCCACTGCTTCTAGAGCCTCTGCTGGCCCGAGCTGCGTGGCAGCCCCTCATGTGCCGGCCCCCGTGGCAGCCCCTCATGTGCCGCCCCGTCTGCCTGTGCGTCAGCGTTTCAGGTAGGGCAAGGAGATGGTATCAGTTTATATGGTGACAAATGGTGAGGCATAGAACAATGTGGCCCAGGCTTGGTGACTCTGGCAGAGCTACAAATGGTGTATGTGTGTGTGTGTGTGAGTGAGTGTGAGGATGCTTTGCGCACGTGCGCGCGCGCGCACACACACACACACACACACACACACACACACACTGTCGCATGCATGCAGACACCTCAAGCGTTGACTACCCTTGCACCTTGGCCAGAGAGCCATGGCCGCAGATCGACTTGAAGACTGCTGTTGGGGTCACAGTCACTCGCGACTGCTGGACTTTCTCAGCTGTTAAATACAAATATCAATGCTGTGATAAGCTAGGAGCACCAAGGACACTGGCTTCTGGGCCGGTGTTACTCATCTGTGGCAATAAAAGGCGTCACTGACCAGCTGTGCTGGCTGCCAGGCCTGCTTGGCACTGTTCCAGCTGGACTGGCTGAGCTGGCTTCAGGTTCTGCCCCGGGGAGCAGCCCAGGGGACCCCAGGCTGTCTTCAGCCATCAGGACCCCCACCGGTGGGCTCCCCTGCCCCGCCAGACTCCTTTCCTACTGTTTTATGTATCATTTTACTTAGAATAATTTTCACTTTATGATTTTGATTATAGAAGAACAACATGTAATAAAACCTCTACTAATAGCCGCCCAACTGCGAGCTGGAGGAACGCAAACTACCCATCTTTTTTAGTATTCCAGAACTTTAATCAAAAAATGGAATGTCTAGGGTCTGTCCTTAATAACCTCAGTACATATCCAACTCAGTTTCTTGTGTCTTCTTTATCCTGTCCTTTTGGAAAGTAAGAATCAATGCTATTGGAGCCCGAAGCCCCAGATTCTTTCATTCTCACAAGGTAATTTAGTAGCTCCTCCATGCTAATGCTAACAGAAATTTAATACATTTAAGGAACAGGGGAAAATTGAATACACTTAAGGCACAAGTATTATCTATAATTATCTGTAGTAGAAAATAAAAGATTTTGTGGTTAAATAGAAAACATGCTGTTTTCCTAGAGATTTCTGTTTATTAGACCAAATCAAATCTTGAATAAATTTTTTATGAAGCTTTTTTTCTCTGGTATCCTTCCAGTGACTGGTGAACTGCATGCATATTGTTAAGATCCCTGACCTTTTCTCTCAGTCCTAATTATGTTCCTTGCCTGTAGTGGTGTGGTGGCTTAGGTTCAGATGTGCCCCTCCCCAAAGTATGACGCAGTCACGGGGGTGTGTGTGTGTGTGTGACAGGGATGGGTCTTTGCAGAGGGTGCTGGACCTGAGTGTGTGATGCTGGGGTGGACTCACAGTGCAGCGCTGGGTTCAAGGGCACCAGGATTAAGGCCCTGAGCGCTGCCTACCCCGAGTGGCCTGGGTAAAAGATAAAGGACAGAGAAATTTCTCGGCAGAGAGAAAAAGGTAACTGAGACAAGGTGCATGGTGCATAGTGCCTGTGTAGCTTCTGAAATCGTTTTGGTGTACCACCTCATTAGAGCAACCCATTACATTGGCAGGACAGATAGGACGTGTGAACAGAATACAGAGTGGATTTTAAATTGCAAAAAAGTATGTATTATAGGAAAAGACACATTGCAGTGAATCTCCTCCAAGACGTCTTCTGCTAGAAGCACTTAGCCCCTGGCTCCTGCTCCTTCCGGCAGCAGCTCTGGGCATCCTCTCCTGGGAGGTTCTGTATGAGGGAGTGCTGCTGGCGCCTGCCATCCTGAGGGACTTCATAGGCTTGTGAGACCTGGTCTGCCTCCCTCCCTCACTGCTGTAGATCTGGTGCTATGTGACTTCCGGTTCTTCCCCAGAGTCAAAGTGAGGTAAAACAAAACTACTACGGATCAATTCAGAACATCAAGACAGCCGCAGCTGTGCAAGTAGAGACGCTCGCTGAAGAGGGCTTCTCCAGCGGCTTCGGCAAGGGCCAGGGGTGGGGGCCTAAGTGCACTCGAAGCTAGGTACACTACCTTGAGGGGTGCTCAAGGCAATGTCTATCATTACATTGTAACATGGCTTAAAAAATTTAAGACATTCCCTATAGTTTTTGATCAGACTGAGGATTATCTCATTTTTGTGAGTGCCAGAACTAAAACTTGGGGCGATAGTGCAGTAGGAGGGGCAGGGAACTTGGGGGTGCTTCCTGCCCTGGGGAGCCAGTGTCTTGCTGCCTACAGCAATGCTGTGCAAGTTGTTTACTTCCCAGTTGCAGCTGGAGGGCAATGGTGAGCCTGGAAGGCCTCGGCATGTGGAGCCAGCACAGTGCTCTAGAGCTCTGTCCTTGCAGGCCCTCCAGCCCTTCTGCTACACCTTTGGGGGCCAGAAACATGTCACTTCTGGCAGACGGCAGGTGGCTTGTTAGGATTTTCCAACAGGAAGAGAAAGGAACTCGAGGCGCTCACAGCCACACCAGGAAGTGAGCCCCAAGCGGTGCCTTTACTAGCTGTCTGGGACATGGGACAAACTCTACTGGGGGGCCTGAGGGGTACCTGTGGCAGATGCTCACGGCAGAGAGGAGCACAGTAGCATCAGCCCCGTCCTCACCTCAGATCCGTAGACCAACGTTGCTCTGGGCCAGTGGAATTTCACGAAACCGCATTCTTAGGGCTTCAAGTTCAGGCTTTGAAGAGATTTCCTTGGTCAGTTTGGACACAGATGACAACACAGAGAAGTTTGCACACAGGTGGTGGTTGGCGCAGTGACTGCCACTCTGGAGCTGTTTTCATCTAAGCAGTGGAGGATGAAGGTCCAGGTCCCTCATGACTCAGCCCCTGTCTCCCTGGAGACAAGGACGAGCTCTGCAGTAGCAAGGTTTCCAGAAGCTTCAAGCTGGGTCCGGCCCAAGGCTCCCTCTGTGGTGGGAGATGCGTTGGTGAGCTTGTGCCCTGGATCCCAGAGGGCTGCAAAATGCATGCGTCAGAAACATGGGGACATCCTGGGACATGATGATGCCAAACAAATAAGCCAAAGCCGAGAGGGCCCACACCCCTCATTCATTCCTATAAAGTTCAAAACCAGGTAAAATTGACGTGTTTTGCTAATGGATATGAACCTCATATCCCTGATGGAAGTGATACAGTTTTCAGGACACTTGGGGAGTTAGGGACATCCAAGTCCCAGCAATGGCTACCTGTGGGGAGTAGACAGCAGGCTGATGGGGTGGAGCGGGACTCTGAGGGGCTCTGGGGCAGGGGGCTTCTGGTCCTTGGCACAGGCAGCTTTGTGATTGTCCTGTTTCCTCTCTGGAGGCTTTTCTGTATTTGGGCCGCATCTCACTGTGCTCAAAGATTTAGAGTTATACTTTCCAGCTACTAGAGAACCTGCGTGAGTGTAGAATGGGCGTGCCCGTGTGCACACTCCCACCCGGGAAGAAGGCACACATCCTTCTCAGGATGGTAGTGACGACCACTGTGACTTCATCAGCATAAAGAGTCTGTGGGAATTAGCCTGATGTTGGACCACAGTTTAGTTTCTGAAGATGAACCAGCCAGTGTCACTGCTCCTCCGAAATCTACCCAAGAGAGTGGCTCTCGTCCAGTGGTGCTTGGACCCGTAGTACCAGCGCCCCTGATGCTGTGGCTTAGACACTTGCCCACAGAGACCCTAGTGTTAAAAACTTGGTCTTGAGATTGTGATGTCACTTAAGGGGAAGGGGCGGAACCTTTGAGAGCTAGGGTCTTAGTGGGAGGAAGTGAGGTCATGAGGGGGAAGGGGCATGCCCTTCAGGAGGATTATGGGAACTGGGTCTCCTCCTCTGCCCGTACTTCCTGGCTGCTTAAGGGTGGCAGTGTGGTCGGTCAGCTGCCATGCCCTGCATCGGGGCTGCATGAAGGCCCAATGCAGCCCTGGATCCCACCTCCAAAGTGGTAACCAACATACGCTTCTCCTCTCTCGGTGCTAATTGCTTCAGGCATTTTGTGACAATAATGGGAAGCTGGCTGAACACCTGAGGCCTTCCCAGTCCTGCCTTCTTGGGACCCTTAGGGTTCCTGAGTAGAAACCCAGAGGCTGACGATTCTGCTGTGTAATACGTCTGAGGTTCACCCTGGTCAGTATTTTTTTTTTTTTGTCTTTTTGAGACAGGGTCTCGCTATACAGTTCAGGCTGGCCTTGAGCTCACTTTTGTAGCCCAGGCTAGTCTCGAACTCGCACCAATCCTCCTGCCTCAGCCTCCCGAGTGCTGGGATTACAGGCATGAGCCACCACGCCCGGCCCACCCTGGTCAGTTTTGAAGCTGTCTATGGAAAAGAATCTTTAAAAATTTATTTTAAAGAGGATAGAAAAATAATAGATAAGGCATTAGAAATGATACATAATTTAGAAAAACAAGATGGCAGGTATCACCAGTGGTTGCTCTGTTGTGCATTGCTATCTTTGATGTAGTTGCTCAGGTCACAGATGTAAGCATGTAAAATTTTGTTGTGCTGGGCTTTGTTTTGAAAAATTCTATATCCTCACTGAACTGTAGTATTGGAAGGTACAATTAAAATGAAATACTTATAAAAAAATGAAAGAGACCCAAAATACAATTCCGCATTATGCATAAAATGTAACGTTGTGATGAGATTTTTATTGTTAAAATTGTATCAATTATATTACCATGATTTACTATCTTTGTGTTCTTATAACACACAATTCACACTGCTCTGAGTCTTTCCAGATGCCATAGTCTGAACTTCTGCTCTCAGCTCTTGTAGAAGCAGTGACCAGCGCACAGGCTGGCCCTGGCTGTAGGGGACACCTCCAGCGGCTTTCAGCCGGAGGGTCCTGTACAACCTCCATGTGGCTGCTGGCACTCGCTGTCCCACGTCCAGTCCCTGCAGGAGACTTGCCATGAGAAACACAGTTTCCTTCTGACCCTGAGAAGCCCCCCACAAAGTTGCAAGAGAAGGGAAACAGCTTTATCAGGAAGCATGAATCCAGAAGGCAGGGTGGTCTCAGGTGATCTGGGGAGAGGTTGCAAAGCCAGAGGGAAAGTTCATCCCTCTGCATAGCAATCTAGGTGGACCCAGGTTTTGCCATTTACAGTCTGGTGACAAGTTAGGAAACTAGGGGACGGTTTATCTCCCTGATTGCATCCAAAGAGACTGTCCCTGGTGATTCATTCATTTGTAGAGGACAGAGAAAGAAATTGGGAAAGAGAAGTTGCAGGCTGGTGGGGGACGGTGGCACTGTTTTTATTTCAGACTGGGAGAGATAAACCTCTTATTTCTTAATTCTGAGGATGTCATGGTTATTTTTTTCCCCCAGGCGTATCTGTAGGGTGCATTTTGGTAGTGAGCAGCTCTGTGAGTCATGGCCCCAAGATAATTTTGCTTTCTTAGTGTAGCCATTTTACCTTCAATTTGATTCACTGCAAAGAGTTTACAGGGGTAGAATTAAGGTAAAAAAGATGCTTGTCATTTCTAAGTTTGTTATGAAGAATTGGGCATTTTCTTTAAAGTTTATTTTTGGCTAAGATTATTTAAAATGGTGCTTTTTTTTTCCTCCAGACATCTAGGAAATGTTAATTAGTGTGTGTAAGACGCCCCCTTCTAAAATCTACCACAAAGGCTTTTCTTCTGTTTCTTCTTCAGGCCTCATAAAGGGGATAATGTTAAAAATGCTCTTATGCAAATTTTTAAATTTCCTGCTGCATTAACAATGCTAATCAGGGCTCTTGTATCCCTGATGTAGCTTCCCAGGATCCAGCATACTCCAAGCCCTGAGAGTTGTGTTAGGAGCCCCCTGGAAACCTATGGGGCATTGGATTTCCCTCGCGGGTTAGTTTTTTAGAAGTGGATTTGCTGTGGGATTTAAAAGATGAAGAAGAGCCAGCGGGCCAAGGTGGGATGCCTCTTCCCTGCCCACAGTGACCACGTAGCTTCTGAGGTGGCCACATATCTCGGGGAGAAGAAAAAGCTGTGCTATGAAAGTATGGCAGGGATGGTGAGGAGCAAAGGACTCGGGCTGGCACAGCATGAGGTATCGGGGATTGAACCCTGGTCCTCGTGCTTGCCAGGCAGGCGCGTACACTGCCAAGCTATCTCCCCAGAGGAGAAAAGGGGCTAAGACTGGTCACCTTCATGTACTCTTTCAGGTTCTCACACTAGTGAAAGAATTCCTACTATTTTGTTTAGTGAAATTCTGTATTGTTTCTAACATTTTCTCAGAAAGACTATTTCTTATTCTCTTTAAAAAATAAATAAAATAAAAATTTAATTAAAAAAAGACTAGTCACCCAATGGTAAGGAAACTTCCTCTGGCTAAGCTGATGTGAGCCTCCCCCAAGCCAGCTTCTGCGACTCCAGAGGTGGCCTCCTCATACAGGAGGTATGCCGGCCACCCTCAGTGTAGTAAAGCAGCAGAGATGAACAGCTTAGATGGAGGAAAGGCTTCTTTTGGCTCGTGGCTTCAAGGCTTCCATCCACAGGCTTTCTCTCTGGTGGCTTTGGACCTGCGGCCACATGGTACATCATGGCAGAAAGATGCAACAGAGCCAGTACCAACCTCGTGACATCCGGGAAGCAAAGAGAGTGGAGGGGCTGTGACCCCAGAGTCCCTTCCGGGTCACACCTCCAGGGACCTAACTCCCTGTCACCATGCCTCATCTCTGAAATCTCCTAATGGTTTCACAGGCCGGGGACCTTGAGGGTGCAACGCAGAGCCCAGCTGTAGCAGCGGGAGTCTTCTTCAGATCCAGTATTGGAAGTCGGAGCCCTGTTGTTCCCTACTGGCCTAGTGAGGTCTTCCTGCAGCCATATTTAAATAACGAACATCCAAAATGGTTGCAGACTGCATTGTTTGGTTGGCTCAGTTGGCCCCCATGCCTTGTCAGTGAATATTCTAGAAGCTCTTCTGACTACATTGCCCTTATTTTCCCTTCTTCTGTCCTTGAGTGCCTTGCTATCAAATGCCAAGCCGGGTAGTCACGTGCACCTTGAGCCGTGGTTCTGTCATAGCAAACATGGGATCTTGTATTCAAGGACACTCACATTGTCCCACTGAAGGTTCAGAATTCGGGTGGAGTCTGCTAGAATGTCACCAATCAGGGATGTAGTCATAGCTCAGCAGCACAGCGCAGTGCCTGTCTGGCAAGCACAAGGCCCTGAGTTCGATTCCGGGTGCACTCCTTCCCCCAGTTTGCACAGCCAAATAATGTCACTAGGCGTTAGCAGGAGGAACAGCATGGACATTTATTAATGCGCAGGTGCATGGTAGCCATGCCAAATATGAAACACGAGAAACACCCAGATGGCCGAGAGTCACGTGTCTTCTTCCAGGGGGACATGGGCAGGGTTAGGGGACTCAAGGCAGTTTTTAGATGGGAGTAAATGATTTTTAGGAGAAATGAGTCTCCTCAGGAAACAATGTCCTGGAGCCAAGCTCTCCTGAGCACTTAGATGTGTTGATTTTTATTTTTCCTCAGTGATACCAGCTTAGTGACATTTCAGCAAGAAGACTGACAGCACCTGTATCCCTGTTCAGTGCATCTGGTTTGGGGTCCAAAAGGGAACTTCAGGGAGAGTCCTGTGCTGTCCTTGCCACTTGCCAGGGCTGGCCTCTGAAGTGCAAAGTGACATGTACTGGGGCATGGTCTTCTGATCTCAGGCCTGTGCTGTGGAATTCCCCTGTGCAGTCTTTGGAGGAGAGCCTTTGGCACAATGCTACTGCAAGGAAAATCTCCCAACCTTTCATCTCCATGAAGACAGCAGAGAAAGGGAACACCTTTGTTCATTGAATAAGCATTAAGCAGAGTCCTGTGCTGCTCAAGGAAGCCAGCCAGGAGATAGCAGAGACAGGCCGAGAGAAATCCTGCCCCTCTAGGAGGCTGGGAAGAGAGAGCCTACTAAGTACACATTTTCACTAAAAACAGAAAGCAGCCCTCGAGTAAGAGGGGCTGACAGTAGATTCTGCCGTACATAGCCCGCCCCAAATTTACCTGCTAATTGCAGTAACACCTGTGCTACTGTGGCTGCTTATTGGATTGCTCCATAAGAAAAGCAAGCCTTTGTGTCTTCCAGACACAAGACCTAGTTTTATAAGTTGGAGCCAGGAGCTAGGGATCAGCCTCCACACACTGAAAGAAAGGAAGAGGGGCGTCTTCTCGCTCCCTCCCATCTTTCCCTCTCCCTCTCCCTCCCCCTCTCTCAACATGATGGCTCCAGCATCCCAGGGAAAGAGACGGAGACAGGGCCTGACACTTAGTCTTTGGGGTGATGTGTTTGAAAAGGACACATGTGGGCTCACCATGCTCAGCCCTGTATGGCAAATTCTCTAGTAAAAAGGGAGAGAGGCATGTCTTTTCCTTTACTCTTGGTGAGGAGAATGCAGCTTTACTGTAAAGTTGTAACTGTCCTTATACCCGTAACACTGAAATGAGTGAAGTTTGTGACAGCCAGCAGTGCCACAGGCCCCAACCTATGTGGCCGCTGAATGCTTGCAGTAACATGTGGCTGGGTCCAAGAGGTGGATGAGGACACCCCTGGCACAGCAGCTCTGGACAGAGCCATTCCCTATCCAAGAATCTGTGAGAAGAAGCCACTGCCACAGAACACCAACAACGGCACAGGCACGTTCTAGAAGGAAAACATTAGGGACCCCCATGACCCCCATGTGGGGTAGAGGAGCCCCTGAGGAGAGAGATGGGCTGTGGTGGAGAGTGAGGCGTGCGTGTTTACATAGTGCATCTTGCTGAGGCCCTGGCCCCACAACAGGGCTGAAGGCCTTAACCTTCACGTGAAGGTCAAAGAAGGTCGACCAGAAATCCGCCCAGAGTCACTAAGGAAGTAGAGAGGAGGCCAGCACCCAGCTCAGTTAGTTGGGCATGACCCTGCAAGGAGTGTGTGTGTCCAGACTAAGATGCCGCTCACCCACGTACAGTAAGATCTCACTAGTGCCACTAGGACTTCGCCACCAAAAGTGTCCCTGGAAACCTGTGGCACCATTCAGCCCAGGAGATGCTGTCCACACCTATGCTTTTAAGAAAAATCTTCTTACACTCTGCACCACATGGCTTTTTTTGGCTCCTGTGCCAGGGGCTGTGTCTTTCCCGTTGAGTTCAGCACCCCGCCCTGACCTCACAGGCCGCAGCTGTGGCATCTCCATAATGCAGGGGAGGAATGTGGGAACCGAGATGTCTCGCTGTGTTCTGAGAAGAAGGAGGTTTCCTGGGTCTGGGCTGCCCTACGTAGAGGCAGGCAAGAAAACGTTCTGATACTGAACCAACAGTGCGTAATTCTTGGGCTTTCCTCCTCCGTCATCCTTAGGTTCTTGTGTATGGGGAGGAGCATTCCTGGGATGGCCCTACTGCTACGGATCCACTAGGAGGCCGGGTGAGGGGTGGCAGCAAGAGGTTCTGGCATGAACGGGGGGTGCTGGGAAGTCCAGCTGACCAGTCCCTGAATGGCTGCATGATCGGCAGGTATGTGCTGCTTCCTGAGCGTCCTGTGCACTGACCAGGAGGCACATGCGTGCATGCGCTAGTGACCTGCCTTTTCCTGTCCCTTGGGGCCTACACTATAGGGGTAGAAGCAGCCCATGCACCCTGTTCAGTACGGACAGTGAAGCGCAGATGACTAAGAAACAGTAGACAGCTGACCACGCAGCCAATTGAGTACAAAGATCGCACAGCATCAGGGGAGACTGTTATTATGTCAACATTGATGGAGTCTGGGTTGGGGCATAAATAAGAAACATGAGCTAAAGCTCATGACTACAGAAAGCATCACAGAAGAGAGCGTCATTTCCTCTAAATTATCACTCTCAGGCAGAATCTGAATCTAATTAAGAATATTTCTTGTTTTTTAAATAATTAAATTTAATGAGAAAGCAATAGCAATGAGACAATTGCAAAACAGGTTAGTAGGACAGTCACAATAATTAATACATTGCCTATTGTTGTCTTTGTAGTGGTTATTCAGAGAACAAGACACAGACATGGCATTTTGTCTAAACACTATTACTACAAATCATTCTTCTCACTGAGCAAAAAGAAAGTAGCTATATATTATATATCTCCTAACTATTTTGTATGTACATATATTTTTCACTACAAATTAGTCCTTCATTTATGTCACCCTTTTCTGTTTTGTTTTGTCAGAGATGGGTGTTGCATTACCATTCAAATACTGTAGGTGCGTGTCTTCAGCACAATAACCCTATATAGCCCAAGAGTCCATATTAGTAGGTTATCTGCAGAACCACAAGCAGGTGCAGGGGCTGGGGGTTCAATCCCCAGGCCTGTCGTGCCTGCCCTACTCCCAGAGTGCGCTCAGATGGCAATTGAGACTGGATGTGGTTGTGTGCGCCTGTAATCTGAGCTCTTGGGAGGCTGTGGGCAGGAGGATCACTACGAGTACGATCTAGTCGTGAGACCCTGAACCCTCTCTAGAACCTTTCCTAAAATACAAAGAAAAATTTAAACAAGCGAAGTTGAGTGGTAGGGCTTCCAGGAAAATTGGAGAAAAGTGAGCAACCTAGCAAGAAAATAGTCACATATTTTTCTCTATAAGTAACTATTTTTAAAGCGTCGAGAGGCTTTTCAACACAGTATTTATATAGAAATCCATATCCAAGTGGAAGTAAAATATTGCAGCTTTTGCTAAATTAATCAAACTTTAAAATTTAACAACCAATGCTGGGCCAGTGAGATGGCTCAGGGGCCTAAAGCACCTGCTTAGGCAAGGTTAGGCAACCTCAGGGACGGCAGTTTAATCCCTGGCACCACAGGCTGTGCCTGCCCCATCCTCAGGGCAGGCTAAAAAAAAAATCCAATGTTGTGTGTGCAGATCAAACCACAGCTGGATGTGCAGCACTGAGTGAGAAGCAGCTGTATGTCAGAATCATGGAAGATGATGAGAGGTGGTGCTGGCTGTGGAGACTTGGGGTCCCTGAGGATGCCCACTCCAGGGGCACTGGTTACTTGGTGGCACCTCGGCTGGCTGCAGAAATGTCCTCCCTGATGAGCACCTGGCAGTGCTTTCGGCTAAGACCAGGACTTAGTCAGGGTTTGGAGCCAAGGAAATGCTCACCCTCACGTGGGCGGGTCTTGTTCCCATAGTTAAAGGTCTTGGTCATCCCCCTAGCAGGATGGACTTCTGGTGCAGAGGCCCTTTGGACTTGAGCTCCAGCTCTCGGGGTCCCCACCCTGCCAATTTTGGACTTGTCAGCTCCTGTGGTCACACGAGCCAGCAGCAGCTTCCTATCAGTCTCTGTCCTGATGTTCCAAGGCGAGGAGGAGCTGGTGTTGGGGCTCAGTGGAGAGGGCTACGGGGCTGTCTCAAGTGACTGCAGGCATCTGGAAGACTCTCCTGGAACCACAGTCCGACAATATTCTGTGTGATTTCAAGAGCCCCGCCTCCCTTGATGGGAAATAGAGGCTGGAAGGCTTTAGTTTAGCAGAAAGAGGCAACAGGATGTGATGCATTGATATCAAAATGAAATCCCAGTAGAGCCTTTGTATGAAAGACCCGTGGTGCAGGGTCCTGCAAACTGGATTCAGTACATCCATCGGGAGTCCGAGTTACACTGAGTGTTGGAAGGTTGGAATCTGACAGCCCGTGTTTTGGGTAACACATGCTGTAAAGGGCTGAAGAAACATCTGCTTAGTCCCCAGAGGATGGGAGAGAGACTCGATCTGAAAGTTACAGTTAGGAGTTTTAAAGGGAAACATTCACACCACAGCAGCTAAGAACAGAATCCTAAAAGAGGCTTGGACTCAGTGTCTCATTGTTTTAATACCACTCTCTTGGAGACAGAAAGACACCTCACTTTTTTGTGGCTCTTTCACTAGGAATGTGCTGTCTATTTTTCTTTATCAGCTTGCCATGTATCAAATGGATTTCAAAGCTGCTGTCTCCAAGGATTTCACCCTGGGGTTTGTTGTAGACACTATACTATAGTGAATGACTGGCGAGGGAGTCTAATTGTTTTTTGCATTTGAATGAAAATATGACTGGCTATGTTGAAAATACTTTAAAAGAATGACCACTGTGTGGGCCAATAGCAGCAGGAGATGCAATCTATGTTTTTCTTTTTTGTCATTCTAACCCGTTGTTTCCTCACATGGTTCACACAAAACTCGCTATGGCCCTGGTCTTAGTGGACAAGCCGGGGCTCTCCCTTGGGCAGGTGACAAGGCACAGTCCCTTGTAACAGCTCTGGCAGAGGCACTCATGTGCATGCTGGTCCTTGTCTCTGTGGAGGAACAGTGCCACCCCCTCAGAAATACCTGGCATCCCATACAAGAGGCACATGCGTGTTCTCAGGGTATTCTGTCTTTAGAGAGGATCCCTTCTGCACTGCTGGTGGGAAGGTAAACTAGCACAACCACTGTGCAACTCAGCATAGAGATTCCTCAGAAAATGAAAACTAGAAACTCCACTTGCCCCTTGCTAGGTATCCTCCCGAAAGAGCTGAATACATCAGATTATAGTAATATGTGCAAAATCATGCGTAGAACAGCACAACTCAGAACACCTAACTCTCAGAAGCAGCCTACATGCTCTCCAGCAGATGCTTGGATAAAAGCACTGGCATATGTATATTATATATATTATATATTATATTTTACAATGGATTACAAGTTGGGTATGGAGAAGGGCAATCTTCTTTTCATTTATGCATTTGGTACAAGGTCTCACTGCACGGCTTGGATTCATAGTGATCCTCCTGGGTTTTTTTCACCTTTCCCAGGGCTAGGATTACAGACCTGTATCACCACCTCCGCACTTAATCACAAGCCCAGCATGCCCTGGGGGCAGGACTGGTGCAGCATGCTGAACTGCCCATCAAACTCTGGTCCCTACAGTTGCCAAAGCCGGTGCTTAGTCTACCAAGCTATCTCGCTGGTCCTAAAGAAAGATAATCTTGGGTCATTTGTAGAAAAATGGATGCATCTGAAGACCGCAATATTAAGTGAAATACATCAGGCATGCATGCTTAAATAGCACACAACTTCTCTTATATAAAGAACCCAAAGTTTAAACAAAGAGCAAAATAAATGCAGATGATAAGAAACGGAGGTAGATCCTGCACAAACGGGAAGGAGCTCTGGAGAGGGACTAGGGAGGGAGGACATTAAGGCATGGTAGGGACGTGTACCTTGCTCCTCAGCTGAGTATGACAACGTTATGCAATGCAAGCCTGTATTAATGAAACTAAATACACAGAAGAGTAAAAAGGAATGAGTGAATCAAACGTTAACGTTCCAGGGTGCCCGCTGCCCTGTTCCCGCCCCGCAGGCCTAACGCTTGGAGGTCGCTGCTTCCTCCTGAGGTTGGTCGGGCGCCGGTTCTCACCCCTCCCTGGTGTCCCTGTGCACCCCGGCCAGGCTCAGGGTCAGCTCCGCTGTGGCCCAGCTTACCTCGAGGTGCCCTGTTTCCATTCCTCACTCCAGTGTCCCTGGCCTTCCCTCGGGGCTGCTCTCAGCTTGACCCTGCGGCTTCAGGGTCATTCTCTGCCCTTCTGTGCAGGGTTCTCCCTGCCCTTCCACAGCGCTGTGAGCCCATCTGTGCTCTGGGCTCCTGCATCTGTGCCTCAGCCTGCATGTTTTATCACAAAAGGAGTTCAAGGGGCAAAATATTTTGTTCCCAAATGTGCTTGATGGAGCTTTCAGGGTTTTGAAATTATGACCTACATATAGTATAATCCTTGACTTCCTGGGGTTGAAAATCGCCACAGAACCACTTTATCTGCATTTAGTGGAAAGGATCAGGTACCAGAACCTAGGATGGGAGCAGGAGGTGGCCACCAAGCGGAGATATGGGGGCTGCCGCGGGAGGGAGCGCCCGAGAGAGCTTGCCCGGATGTGCCCTGCATTTGAGGGACCCCTCTGCAGAGACCTGCATCCTCCCAGTCTGGCTCCCAAAGCTCTTCTCTATTCCATTTCAACTGCCAAAATAGCTCTTTGAATTCAGTGCTTAGAAGGATTTAGAGATACTAAAAATTGCAGCATAGCCTGCCGAGCTATTTGGAAGAGGAAAGCGACGGAGGTAGCGAAGTGGGTTGTTGAGAGTAATAGGGTGAGCCTGGAAGAGGAACAACACGAGGATTAAAATTAGGGCAAGCCTCTGCATATTGAAATTTTCCAAGCCCCAATTTTTCTCTAAGGAGTTTTACTCTATTTTTTTCTAAATGGATAAAAATTAAATTTTCAGATTTTATACACACACAGGTGCAAACACACATCCACACACATTTTGGGGGGCAGGAGAGCTGGGCTGTGAGTTCCATTTACCTGTGATCTCAGTGGCCTCCCTAGGAACACTCTGGCTGGCCCTTTGCAGCTGTTGCAACTTATAAAAAAAAAAAGAGCAATGCTTGGAAAAAGCTATGTGTGAGCCTGATCAGCTTAGCCTTTGAACATCATGGTATCTGCTGAAGACCTTCTAATCATGTTACCTGGAACCAGTGACCAAAGTCTCCCCATTGTAGCAAAAGGTTTTCTGCTGAAAACCATGTGTGGGTCTCACTATCCACCCTGGTCCTTGAGGATGGGTTGCAGGCCAGCACCTGGCTCGCTCAGTCTTTGCAGAGCCACCCTTTCATTGGAGTCAGGATGCAACCCAGTAACTTGCAGACAACCCAGAGACGTTGTTGCTTTGCATATCTTTAAGCTCCATAATATATGGAGCCTCAAAACACACTCATTGTAACAACTCATTCTAACATTTGCTACCCGCTCTCCCGGACTATAGAAATGCCCTTATTGACCTCAGTGTCTACCTGCCTGGCTCCAGCGCTCTACTTTGGACTGGCTCCCTTTGACTTTCTGTTTGTAAGATCAAAAACTACCGAGTCCAACATCAAAAGCTTTTGTGAAACGTGGAAACATTTTAATTTTTTTTCTTTTGAAGATGATTTAAAAAACAGTAAAAATGATAACAGACTTTCAAGCCAGATGATAGGAAATCAGGTTCTGGTATGGCACGTGGCTACCTTCAAAGTACTTGCTCCTGCTATCAGATACAGGCAGGTCAGATTGATCAAACACTGAGCAACATGCAAAGCAGCCCTTTGTTTCTGGGTGGCCCCAGTGCTGAAGCCTATGGGGACAGGTCCAGTGTCCTGCATAGGCCCCACCCTGAGGAACAATCAGGAGAGGCCACAGCGATCCAGGAAGCCTATAACTGCAGTGCATCATCAAATTTTCTTAGTCGAGTGTTCTACACTGGTAGCAGGGACCATCTGCCGATGGTCCAGGTCTCGATGCTTCTCTTACCCTCTGAGGAAGATAGGTATTCAGTCAGTACTCTCTTAAAGCGGGTCTGTCTCCCTCAGACCCTGAGCCCAGAAAGTCCCCCAGTCGCCTTTGCCTGCAGCGAGCTTTTGTGAGGATGCTTGCTTCAGGAGGGGCTCTTCCCCTGCCCGCAGCTGTCAGCTTTGAACAGTTTATCATGTTACCATTTCCACAGCAGAAGTGAACTTGAGCAAAGGCGAGGGCCTCGTTTTCAGAGCTGCACTCCCATGGCAGCTGCTACCTGCCCGTCTAAGGTCTCGTTCTGAAAAGAAGCTTCAGGGGTTTCCTCGCCTTGTGGAAGTCTGCTCCTGTGCTTGCAGGTGGAGGCATCAGGCTTTGGGGAATGGCTGCCTTTGCCCCTCACCTCTGTGGGTCAGCAGCCTGAGCAGCTCTGAGAAGGGGCTCCGAGGACAACCTGTGCAGCAGAAGGCATTGTGTGATCAAGCCGGTGGAGCTCTGTCCCTGCAGGGGCTCCCTCCTCTCTTATCTCCCCAACAGTCACCAATAATTGGGCGTGGAATCTCACGTCTGTGAGTGACTTGCAATTTTAAATGGCTTCAACGTTGCCGAGCTAACCTGGCCAGTGCCTCCTTTTAGCTGCAGTTAATGAAGCCATCAAAGGGCTCACTGGTGAAAGCTTTGCTGCTCTTTCTGTTTGGCCTCTGGGAGAGGACTGTTTTGTTTCCCTAAGCTGCCTGGTGAATGTGTCAAAGGGAAGACACGAAATTTAGGCTCAAGGCCTGAGATGAAGCCTGGTCCCTTCAGCTCCAGAAAAGCAACAGAGAGCAGCTAAGCATTTCATCAACCTGTCCAAAGCGGCTGCTGTGTAAGAGACCAGGTGAAGTGAAGACTGGGGTCCTCATTCTGGCAGCCTCGCACCTGCAGCTCGGGCCGGGAGGTCTCGGATGGCCCTGATGTTCACAGATGCAGCCTGCCCGCCCTAGAGCTAGTCTGATCCATCGGTGTTCTACCCAAGTTGAAATAACCAAGCAAGGTCTTCCTTGTAGGCATAGTTTGCTTCTAAACCAAAGTAATGCTGGCCAGCGTGGTGCGGCACACCTGTAATCCCAGCACTCAGGAAGCAGAAGTAGGAGGATCCTTGCGGGTTTGAGATCAGCCTGGGCTACAAAGTGAGCTTAAAACCAGCCTGAACTGCACCATGAGACCCCATTTGGAAAAGCCAAAACGAAGTCGCAGGGGTGGGGGCTGGGAGGCTCAGAGTCAGCACGCAGGACAAGGCAGAGACACTGAGGAGGATGTTGAGCTGGATGGGCCTCCAAGCGTGAGACACAAGGGAGGGGTAAGGATGAGCCGCATCCAGTGCTGGCCACTGGGGCTGGGAGCTGCCCTGCCCTGCGGGACATGAGACATTGTCCCTGCCTACTTGGAGCTGCTGGTGCCTGGGCTGGGGACATGGGTCTTCCATTTTGGGTGAGGAGACAATAAAGAATACTATGGAGCTATAGGATGACCGTGTCTTCAGACACACCTCTGAAGGATGAAGAACTACAAAGTAGAATAGCAAGGCTCAAATCATGGCTTTCCTAGCCAGCTGCCACCCCTAAAGCAGCGGTTCTCAACCTGTGGGTCGCGACCCCAGTGGGGGTCGGACGACTAAAACACAAGGGTCGCCTAAAGCCATCAGAAAGTACATATTTATTTTTATTTTATTTCATTTATTTTTTTTAAAGTTCTTTTTTTTTTTTTTTTGTGGAACCGGGGATTGAACTCAGGTCCTTGAGTTTGCCAGGCAAGCACTTATTCTACTGAGCTACCTCCCCAACCCCCAGAAAGTACATATTTAAACCCATGCTATGCCATGGTGAAATGTTATTTATTGGAATTAGTAATAAATATTTCTCAACATATTATTTTTTGGTTTGGGGTCACTGCAACATGAGGAACTATATTGCAGGGTCATGGCATTAGAAAGGTTGAGCACCACTGCCCTAAAGCAAACAGCTCCCCTACTTGGGGTGCAAACAAGACATTCTGGGGGCAAGTGCGGCCTGAGAAATCTGCCTCATTTCCCCGTTTCCCCTTCTCTTGTAGTGTTGTGTATTTATTAGGACTCCAGCTTTTAAGTCGCCCCAGTTCTTGCCATCAAATCTGGGAAAGAGAACAAATCTATTCGTTTACCTTATGCTTTAGAACTTTTAGGGGTGTGTGTGTGTGTGTGTGTGTGTGTGTGTGTGTGTGTGTGTGTGTGTTTAAAGACCTTTTCTCATCTTGCTTATGCTTATTGCCAGCTCTAGGGAATTGTCTTGTCATGAGTGTTGTTTCTAAAAGAGCAGCCAGCCCTCCCTGGCCACAGGTGCTGCAGCCCAGTTGAGGCAAACAGCTGTGAGGAGAGGTTCCACAGACCTGGGCTGTGTAGTTAGGCCTATGATGGTTCACACCTCACTGGACACCCATAGGCATTTTCTCTGTCATTATCCCTTGAACAATACAGTGTGACAGGTATGACTGTAGCATCATAAGTCACTTGGAGTGACCAGGAGGATGTGTACCTGCATAGGTAAACACTACACCATTTGAAATAAGGCACTCAGGCTTCTGTGAATTTTGCCATGCAAGGGAGCCTAGAATGGTCCCCTAAGGACAGTGGAGGTAACTAAGGTTGCAGATAGCCCGTCCCTGAGGGACACCCTCTGTGGGACCTGTGGCCTTGCTCTGCAAGCTGGCGCATGCATGGAGACCACAGGCAAACTCTTCTGAGATGCTGATTCTGTGCACTGGTCCCAGGCACAGCCTGTGAGACTCTGGTTCTGCAAAAGCCAGAGTGAGGCTGATGACAGAGCTGGCCTTTGGGAAGCATGCTCCCACAGAGAGTCTGGGGTGGCCTGCCAGGCAGGATCGAGTGGGATATCTTTCCCAGGTATTGTGTTTACTATCTGGCTATCCCCCAACTCCACAAATGTCCATAGCTGGGGTTTTGCAGGGTGATTGAATTGTTGGGCCTTTATAGGTAGATGTGCTGCTGGTAAGTGGGGCTGTGGGAAGAAGCCCATCATCGGAGCAGGGCCTCGGAGGGCGGACTGCCTGCCTAGCTCTTCCCTTTGCTTTCTGCTGTGACAGGAACCGCTTTCCTGCCTCTCACACCCTCACCTTATACCACTCCAGCTCTGGAGCCAACTGACTCAGGGCTAAAACCTCTAAAAACTGTGGACCAAAATAAACCATTTCTCCCTAACTTGTGAGTGTCAAGTATTGAATGCCAGCCATGAAACTGAGTGTTAAACACAGGTCTGGCTCATCCTGCCCATCGGTTCTGTGGGTGGAACATGTGGCCAGCAACTGGACAGAGAGTATGTCCAGGAGAAGCTGAGTCCTTGTCATCGGGGTGTAAAATGTGCCCTGTGCTTCGTGCATGTGTGAAGGCCTTCTAGAAGCAGGGCTGCCCCTGGAGTGGATGGGCAGGACCAGCACATGCTGCGGCCCCTTTCACCTAGGCCCTGAGGCATGACAGGCAAAGAAGGCATAAATGTTCTCAGGAAGGAGCTGCCTGCTTCTCCACACTCCAGTCACTCAGCTTCCCTTGCGGTGACCCACAGTGACCAGGAGACTGAAAGGACATCAAACAGAAGTGACGTCATAAGAAAAGACTGTGATGAACCTTATCCCGATTCAGGGCTGCTCCTGGCCGGTGCGTGGCCTCCACGTGCAGTGTGGGAAGGCAGGCTTAGGCCTCCTCTTGGCAAACGGTTTTGTCCTGAGGTCTGCTTTTGCATCTGTTCAGACAGCATCGGGGAGGAGTCCTAGCACAAGCATGCAGCCGTTTTATCCTTGCATTCCCTGGATGACGGAGGAGATGGTCTCAGCCGTCTCTCAACATGCTTTGATCTTTTCCATATTAAATTCTATTGCCACAAAATATAGAAAAATTCACAATTTCTTCATAATCCATGTGTTTGAGCACTGATAATGTTTTCCGTTGTCTGGGAGGAGCTAGTGCAGAAGGAGAGGCTCAGGCCTGCTGTATTGATGGGCACTAAACGGAAATGCCTGGCATGTGATGCTTTCACACCTTAGGCACCCAGCAGGAGCACAGCTGCCCCGCAGGGCCTTTGTCCCAGCCCTATCCTTGCAGATGGTATCTTCTGGAAAAACAAGCTGATAAACTGCAGTGTTCTTGGTGTCCTCAGCGTGACCCTGGAGTCCTTTGAGCTGAGGGCCGTGACAGACGCTTCAAATGGAGTGAAACATCATTTTCATTTGTCTGCTGAAGGTTTCCTCTCCTTATGCAGGCTGGGGGGACTCAGGCTCCATGCAGCTTCCTCTCAGCTGAGCCTCTCAGGGTGTCCTCGGACGATGGCCATGCTGTTCCTACTAAGGCAAAAAGATGTCGGTTTTTAAAACAGCCCCGAGCAGTGCAGCTGAGCAGACCCCAGGGACCCGAGGTCACCTGAAGTTCTGCCTAATGACAGCAGAGCTGCTCTGCTGCCATGGTGGCTGAGACATGGAGGCGCCCTGCTGTCCCTGCTGGGGGAACGGCCACCAGAAGCTGTGGATTTGAGAACAGTTGTAAATCAGACCCAGATCTCCACCGTCTTCCTAAAGAGCTGTTTGGAATTGCAAAGACACTGGGATCCTGGGCAGATGAAGGAGAAGATGCCCCTGGGGTCTACCGCCTTGCCATGGAGTGCTGCTGCCCACCAGGGGCCATGATGGGCCTGCTTTTCTCCAATCAGCTGCATGTGCAGTCCCCTGAGGCACCGCTGGCATCCCATTATGAAGACGCCTGGCTGATGTGGCAAGAACATAGGCTCAAAGGAAAGTGGAGGAGGCACAGGCACAGGAGCGCCGCCCCCTTTTCTTTTCTCCTATGCAATGAATTCCAATTCTGCTTCAGCTGTACCACTGTCTTCTGTGATAGAAATATGTTTCATGACAATTGTAGCAAACTATAGGAGATGATTTGCACAGGATTAGAAAAATGAAATGTGCATCACTCAGAATCCTGGAAGCTGAAGTGGATGTGTTTTATCTAGAAAAGGCTGAATTTATTCACAGGGAGAGGGACCACATTGCTCAAGGCAACACTCATAATCAGTGTCAAGCTAGTTTTCACCCTCTGGGGGGCATTGAAAACACAACACAGATGCATGAAGAGGCTCTGTCCAGGGCCTGCTTGGTGTGATTCGGGGTCATTGGTTGTCCCAGTTACTTTTCACTCATTGCTGGTGCAAAACACCTAACTCTGGGCATTAAGGAAGGAAAGGTTTATTTAGCTCATCGTGAGTGGAAGTTCCAGTCCATACTCAGCTGGCTCCAAGGCAGGGTGACACATGGCAGAGGACAGATGTACATGGCAGTGGAAAATAACAGAACAGCAAGAGCAAAATGGGAGAAGCAGCAGCTAAGGCAGCAGAGAGAAAGCCTCCCTCCCTCCCTCCTTCCCTCCTTCTCTCCTTCCCTCCTTCCCTCCC